>JARTUT010000494.1:0-150048 GCA_030674115.1 Micraspis discolor | reverse complement strand
ATTGATTCTTGAGATCAGAAGAAATTTTATTCCCACTCGAGTTCGGCCCCATTTATGAGATACAGTGTACTGAAATATCTTTAAAAATATTTTTTTTGCTCGTATTTTTCTAATGGATAGTCATATGAATGATCTAGTGGTACGATGCGACATGTCCAGTTGTTCCGAAAAAACAGGCAACTATTTGCTTGGAAGTACTTCGTGCGCGAGCAACTTTTGTTGGATTTAGTTCATCTTGAAACATCAATACAGTATACAGTCGACTGCTCTTTACTTTCGGGCTTACACGCAGAAGTCCTTGATTCATCATCTGTCACGATGTCATAGAAGAGCTTCGAAGCGCCGCAATCGTATTTTGAAGCATTTTTTTCGACCAATCGATACGAGACTTTTTTTGAGCGATTGTGTGGGATCCAATGCGAAACAATTTTTTTGACTTTCCAATGTTCATACAATATTGAATGTTCGCTGGTCTTACTAATGCCTAAGGTTGTCTCCATCTCACGATAGGTCACATGACGATCTTGCAATATCAGTTGGCACCACAGCATCAATGATTTTCGGAACACAAACTGATTTTGGACGATCTTCACGAAGTTAGTCTTGGAGTGAACTACGATCTCGGTTGAATTTAACATACCATCGATAAACACTGGCCCTTTATCGCTAAGAATTGAATTAAGTCCACCGATGCACTATTGTCGAGTTAAACCACGTCGAAAGTTGTTAAAAATAATGGCACGAAAATGTTCACGATTTAATTCCATTTTTTGGGCGAGATGAATCTTTTAAGTTACTGAAAACAATACGAATAGTGCTCGTATGTCAAAACGAATAACTTTTTTTAAAAATGTCAAGCTTTACGATAGAGCTATCAGTTCGTAGATTGCAACACTAGGGTTATCCAATCCCTAAATATAAAAGGCAACCCTCGTATGTTGAAACGAATGGGCTTGCAAAAATCGCAATACTTCATACTTCATCAAATATCGGATGTATTATCGAAAAAAAAAACAGGTAGATGGCGGGCGATCCAGACGTGTCTGATCAAGAGTCTATCGATAGAAAGAAAAATTGCGAGAATTTTGGTGATAAAATTTATAAATGTTGCGCCAAAGTATGTAAAAATGTTTCTTGTAGTAAATGTAATTCAATCTACCACATTAGTTGTGCAAGGAGGCTGAGGAATGTTAAATTCTCTGGTGACAATAACATAGTGTGCTATTCGGGAAGTGACAAGTCCAACAATTGTGATGATTTATCGAAATTGCTGCTGGAAGTTGCTTATTTGAAGCAATTGAATATAGGATTGAAGGAAATGAATAAGGTGCTAAGTATGAACAATGCGCTTTTTTTAGAGAAAATAAATCGTGACAACAAATTGTCCGATAATAACGATATACTGATAAAAAAATTTTAAAATCTAGAAACAAACATTATGAAAAAGGTCAACAATAACCTACGAGATAATAAGATTAAAATTCAAAATCCGACTTCTCAAAGTACTCATAGAGAAAAAGAAAAGTTTGATGTTACACCAGAACTACCCACGAATTGGTCTGACAGTTGTGAAAATGGTTCTATGCCTAACTTCAAAGTTGCAAATAAAATTCCTTCTGTAGAATTAGCATTAGGAATAAACAGAGACCAATCTAGTGATATTTATTGACGGTGTCCTTTATATTCAGTATGCGGATGACCAGGTTGTTCTTTTAATTGGTAAAAATCTGGAATATATGAGATTTTCCCTCAATGTGCTTAATCGTCTGGCAGCATGGTTAAGGGATCGTAATTTATATACAGGGTGATTCCGGAGGAGACCGTCAGATTTTAGGTGAAGTATACACCTGTCAAGGCAGTTTCGAAACAATGTTTGGTTTATGGTTGGGGGCCTTTAATGAGAGTCTATAGGGTGATTTGTCCGATTCGACCGATTTTTCTTTTATTCATTCCTTTGGTATGGCTTGATCAATCTTGATGAAATTTTCAGTGTAGATCAATATGATTATCTTCTTTCATAATTCCAACACTTTCTCAAAAATACAGGGTGGAAATTATGATAAGTTCAGATTAAGTTTGCAGGTTGAAAAAACACCCTGTACATTCCGTTTTCAAAAATTTTCTACATGCTTCAGATTCTATCATAAGTTGACATTACTGGGGCTTTTTCATTTTTTTTGACACACATACAGCTTTCCTAGAAAAATTTTTCAAGTATGAACAATATCGTTATTTCGCTCCAAGGCAGTGAGGATATTCTGAACTAGAATGTAAACCGGTGTCGTCCAATGATACAAAGCTCTTCCTGAGTCCTAAAGTAGTTCTTCCAAATTCGATATTCATATTTAATCACTCATAATCTGATGTATAAAATCATTTAATCCAGAAAATATCTTTATACTAACTACTTAAACCAAAAAATCTACAACTTATACAGAATAAACATTCGAAACATATCATGAACAGCAAAACTAAGGATTAACACAAAATTTACATAGAATGTTCGAAATTATTTCCATTTTTTAGAATACTTATTCGAGACCATTTTATTAAATTTCCAATTGACCTTCTAATGAGGGATTGATTTTGCTTCAAGATATAACATTCCTCGAAAATCCTTTCAACTAGGTGTTCTCTACTTCTGATTTCAACCTTATAAACTCTTGTTTTCAGATATCCCCACACAAAATAGTCTAAAGGATTCAAATCAGGCGATCTTTGAGGCCAAGCAATAGGGCCTCCACGACCAATCCATCTGTTCGGATAATTTACATCCAGGTGATTTCTCACATTCAATGCAAAATGAGGTGGTGCTCCGTCATGCTGAAAGTACATAGAGCGGATATGTACATTTTCCAATAGATTTAGTAAAATATTTTCCAAAAAATCTAGGTAAATTTCACCATTTAATCTTTCCGCAAAAATGTGAGGGCCAACTAAATTTCCGTCTATTGTTCCAAGCCAAATATTGGCAGAAAATCTGTTTTGTGTATTATGATTCTTCTTCAAATGCGGGTTGTCTCTTGCCCATTCGTAGGAATTGTGGATATTAAAAATTCCATTCTTAGTGAACATAGCCTCGTCGCTCAATAGAATACGAAAAATAGTTCGTTGGTGACTAATGACCCAGCGACAAAATTGTAATCGTTGGGGCAGATCTTGTGGCAACAGTTCTTGCACCTTTTGGTAGTGGTATGGGTGGAATTGTTCTTTCTGCAAAGTCTTGCTCACTTTGCTCTGCGAAATTCCTAATTCGGTACTAATTTGACGAGTACTAATAGACGGTTCCTCCTCCACCCGTTCAACAATTTGAATCGAAATTTCATTTTGAGTAGGCCAATCAATGTGCTCTGCCTTACTAGGATATTGCCCATGTTCTTTAGAATAATGGAATACTCGTCCGAAAGTACATTTATTTGGTTGACGTCGGTTGGGAAATCGTCTTTGGTATTACATTTTGGCTTCATTTCCATTTCCGTTACAAAAACCATAAACAAAAATCATATCCGCATATTCCACATGAGTAAATAATTGAGGCAGGTTGAAATACACTTCTTGTGACAGATTATTTATTAAATATTCTCATTCTGTATTTCACTGTGATGGTAACCATGGATCTTAAAGAACTTGATTTAAATAAAGATTCAACTTTCAAGGAGAATTTTCAATTTCATTAAAACTATTGAACTATTCCATATAATAATAGCAATAAGATCGGGAACCAGAGAAAAAAATCAAAATTGGTCCCGTCAGGGACCCGCGAGGCGTAGCCGAGCGTGAGGCCCGCAGGGCCGAACCCGGGCAATCTTAAAACAGATCGAAAAGGCGTATCCTCTTCTAGGAGAAGCGACCCCGAAACCCGCCCCGGGCGCTCTTAAAGTGCCCGAAATTTTCAAACGAAAATCGCGAAATCGGCCATTTTCGCGAAATCGCCCAGAGGCGAAAAACGGTAGAAAGTACTCCTATGAAGCCGGAGCATCTCGCGGGGAGGGGGGGGTCGCTTTTTCTGGACGAAGAACGTCCCCATACGTGGCTACGAGCTCAGCCGCGGAGCCCCCCGGAATCTATACGAAAATTATGCATATAAAACGGCAATTTTAGACTCGCGACTTCCTGAAACGTCAAAAAACCACACCTACGTTTTCCTCCGTGCCGGTCGAAAACGATATAAATCGCCCGCGATCGGTAGAAAACGAATCTACGTGAAATTTCCCATCTCTGGGTACCAATCTTCATATCCAAGTAGCGAGTCAAGGCCGGGAATATTCATTCCAAATTCGGCAATTTTCTCGATAATTCGAGGAGAAGTGTCATATTTTATCATACGATTCCGATGATAGCCGAACGCGAGCTCCAAATTTGAAAATACGGCATCAATTTTTTGCTCGATATGGGCGGTTGAAGATTGTTTGCGTTTTCCAAGCACTCGAATGAGAATCTACAGGAGATTACGAATCTCTAGACAGCACCTGCGGTTCACGAATCGAAAGAAAAACACCTCAAATAAGCGTTTCAAAATCGTCCTTTTTCAGTCTATTTTCGCGCGAATTCATTGCCCTCTCCGAGCTCCGATCCAACTTATGATACTCTATGTTAAAATCCGACACACTTAGTTTATTCAGGGAAAAACTGCTATGCACTCTGTTCATGAATACACGTTCAGACCTTTTTCGAATAATTTTTATTTCACCTTTGTAAAATTGATGGAGTTGAAACGATATTCTTTGGGTTTATTTTTTATGGAAAAATTATTTTCGATTCTTATACAGGGTGTTACATAGGAGCTTTATCGAATAATGTTTATACTACCTTTGTGGAATGCACCGATTGCGATCGAATGATATACGTGCTGTGCACATTGGAAGCACTGACTTTCACCAGAGTCTTTCTTCGAGAGATTTTCCGTCTGAATTTCTTATGGAAAAAGCACCCACTGCGAATCGATTATATAGTGGGTGTCCCAAATGCATTTTTCTTCATGGTTTTTCGCGTATGGGATCTAATTACGATAAAATGTCATACAGGGTGTGCGATTTACAATGAATTTGCGATCGGGTGATATACAGGGTGAGCACTTTACACTGTCATACAGGGTGTGCAATTTACAAAGAGTATACGATCGGGTGATATACGGGGTGTGCAATTTACAAGTACTTTTGTTTCTTTGCGTGCTTTCGTTGTTTTTGTATTTCTCTGGGGTGTTTCGCGTGACTTCGAGTTTTTTTGAGCGCTTTCAAGTTATATGTATTCTCTCGGGGTTTTTCAGGTTCCTCTGGATTTTTGTGTTACTTGGGGTTCTTTTGTGTTTTCTCGCGTTGTTTCGTGTAATTTCGGTTTCTTTCGTGCAACTTCGGTTCCTTTCGTGTTTCTTCGGATTCTTTCGTGTTTTTTCGCGTTTCTTCGTGTTTTATCCAGTTCTTTCAAGTTTTTTCGCTTTCAACGGGTATTTTGACGTGTTTCGTGTTTCTGCGTGCTTCATTGATGTATGGGCCCTATTGATCTGTGGTCTATATTGATCTATGGTCTATATTGATCTATGATCTATATTGATCTATGGTCTATATTGATCTATGGTCTATATTGATCTATGGTTTATATTTATCAATGGGCCTATTGATCTACCCGCTTACTAGTCTATATAATAAAGTAATAAGATCGGGGACCAGAGAAAAATCGAAACTGGTCCCGTCAGGGACCCGGAAAGCGTAGCTTTCCGAGCGGCCCGCAGGGCCGCTCGAGAGGGAATCTTAAAACAGATCGAAAAGGCGTATCCTCTTCTAGGAGAAGCGACCCCGAAGCACCCCAGGCGCTCTCAAAGTGCCCGAAATTTTCAAACGAAAATCGCGAAATCGGCCATTTTCGCGAAATCGCCGAAAGGCGAAAAACGGGCGAAAGTACTCCTATGAAGCCGGAGCATCTCGCGGGGAGGGGGTCGCTTTTTCTGGACGAGGAACGTCCCCATGCGTGGCTACGAGCTCAGCCGCGGAGCCCCTCGAAATCTATACGAAAATTGTGCATATAAAACGGCAATTTTTAGACTCGCGACTTCCTGAAACGTCAAAAACCACACCTACGTTTTCCTCCGTGCCGCTCGAAAACGATATAAATCGCCCCGCGATCGGTAATAAAACGAATCTACGTGAAATTTTCCATCTCTGGGTACCAATTTTCACATCCAAGTAGTGAGTCAAGGCCGCGAATTCTTCATTCGAAATTCGGCAATTTATACGGTGAAATGAGGCAAAATGTCAGAATTTCTCATACGATTCCGATGATAACCGAACGCGAGCTCCAAATTTGAAAATACGGCATCAATTTTTCGCTCGATATGGCCGGTGAAAGATTGTTTGCGCCTTCCAAGCACTCGAATAAGAATCTACAGGAGATTCCGAATCTCTAGATACCTACCACTTTTCGTGAATCGCAAGAAAAACACCTCAAATATGCGTTTGAAAATCGTCATTTCAGGCTCTATTTTCGCGCTAATTCATTTTCGTCCTTGAAGAATGCACACAGATCGCGATGAATCGCTATACAGGCTATGCTATCTCGAAAAAATCGCTATACAGGCTGTGCTTATGGAAAGCACTGATTTTCACCAGATTCTTTCTTCGAGAGATTTCGTGTTACTTAGGGTTCTATCATGTTTTCCGCGTTTTTTCGTATTTGGTCGGTTTCTTTCTTGGTGGAATGCACTGAACTCGAAACGATAGAGTTATAAACGATATTCTTTCGGTTTGTTTTTCATGAAGAAAGCACCCACTGCGAATCAATTATATACGGGGTGTCCCATATGCATTTTTCTTCAAGTTCTCTCGCGAATGGGAGCTGATTTCGGTATAATGTCATACAGGGTGTGCGATTCACAATGAATTTGCGATCGGGTGATATACGGGGTGTGCAATTTACAAGTTAATTTGATTTTTTTTTCGCAAATTCGAGTCTTTGTGTTGTTTCGGGGAGTTTTGGATCTTAATTCGATAAAATATATTCGATTCATATACAGGGTGTCAGATCTGAGTAGCGCTGACATTCACCAGAGTTTTTCTCCAGCTTTTGTGCTTTTCCGCGTAAGGGAGCTTAATTCAATGAAATCCCATACAGGGTGTGCCATTAACAATGATTTCGCGATCGATTGATATACAGGGTGTGCAATTTAAAAGTTCTTTCATTATTTTTTGCACGCTTTCGGTGATTTTGTGCTCCTTTGGGGTTTTTTCGGTTCCTTTGGATATTTTTCGTTCATTCGTGGTACTTCGGGTTCTTTCAAGTTTTTCCGTGTTTCGTCGGGTTCTTTCTTCGTGGAATGCACCGAACTTGAAACGATAGAGTTAAAACGATATTCTTTCGGTTTGTTTCTTATGATGAAAGCACCCACTGCAAATCAATTATATACTGGGTGTCCCATATGCATTTTTCATCATGTTTTTCACGTGTGAAAGCTAATTTCGGTAAAATGTCATACAGGGTGTGCGATTTACAATGAATTTGCGATCGGGTGATATACGGGGTGAGCACTTTACAAGTTCTTCTGTTTTTTTGCGCGCTCTCAAGTTTTTTCAGGTTTTTTGTGTTCCTTCGGGTTTTTTTACGGAAAAATTATCTTCGAAACATATACGGTGTGTTACATAGGAGCTCCATAGAATAATTTTGATACTTCCTTCGTGGTAATTACTGAACTCGAATAGATGGAGTTACAACGATATTCTTTCGGTTTTTTTCACTGCTAATCAATTGTATACTGAGTGTCTCATATGCATTCTCCTTCAAGTTTTCTCGCGAATTGGAGCTGATTTCGATAAAATGTCATACAAGGTGTGCAATTTACAATGAGTTTACGATCGGGTGATATACGGGGTGTGCAATTTACAAGTACTTTTGTGTTTCGGGTTTTTTTCAGGTTCCATTAAATTTTTGTGTTACTTGGTGTTCTTTCGTGTTTTCTCGCGTTGTTTCGTGAAATTTCGGTTTCTTTCGTGTAACTTCGGTTTCTTTCGTCTTTCTTCGGATTCTTCCGTGTTTTTTCGCGTTTCTTCGTGTTTTTTCCAATACTTTTATGATTTTTCGCTTTCATCGGGTTTTTTGACGTGTTTAGTGTTTCTGCGCGCTTCATTGATGTATGAGCCCTATTGATCTATGGTCTATATTGATCTATGGTCTATATTGATCTATGGTCTATATTGATCCATGGGCCAATTGAACTACTGGCCTATTGAACTACTGGCCTATGGATCTACGGGCCTATTGATCTACCCGCTTACTAGTCTATATAATAAAGTAATAAGATCGGGGACCAGAGAAAAAAATCGAAACGGGTCCCGTCAGGGACCCGGAAAGCGTAGCTTTCCGAGCGGCCCGCAGGGCCGCTCGAGAGGGAATCTTAAAACAGATCGAAAAGGCGTATCCTCTTCTAGGAGAAGCGACCCCGAAGCACCTCCCGGGCGCTCTCAAAGTGCCCGAAATTTTCAAACGAAAATCGCGAAATCGGCCATTTTCGCGAAATCGCCGAAAGGCGAAAAACGGGCGAAAGTACTCCTATGAAGCCGGAGCATCTCGCGGGGAGGGGGGGGGTCGCTTTTTCTGGACGAGGAACGTCCCCATGCGTGGCTACGAGCTCAGCCGCGGAGCCCCTCGAAATCTATACGAAAATTATGCATATAAAACGGCAATTTTAGACTCGCGACTTCCTGAAACGTCAAAAACCACACCTACGTTTTCCCTCCGTGCCGCTCGAAAACGATATAAATCGCCCCGCGATCGGTAGAAAACGAATCTACGTGAAATTTCCCATCTCTGGGTACCAATTTTCACATCCAAGTAGCGAGTCAAGGCCGCGAATTCTTCATTCGAAATTCGGCAATTTATACGGCGAAATGAGGCATAATGTCAGAATTTCTCATACGATTCCGATGATAGCCGAACGCGAGCTCCAAATTTGAAAATACGGCATCAATTTTTCGCTCGATATGGCCGGCGAAAGATTGTTTTCGCCTTTCAAGCACTCGAATAAGAATCTACAGGAGATTCCGAATCTCTAGATACCTACCACTTTTCGTGAATCGCAAGAAAAACACCTCAAATATGCGTTTGAAAATCGTCATTTCAGGCTCTATTTTCGCGCTAATTCATTTTCGTCCTTGAAGAATGCACACAGATCGCGATGAATCGCTATACAGGCTATGCTATCTCGAAAAAATCGCTATACAGGCTGTGCTTATGGAAAGCACTGATTTTCACCAGATTCTTTCTTCGAGAGATTTCGTGTTACTTAGGGTTCTATCATGTTTTCCGCGTTTTTTCGTATTTGGTCGGTTTCTTTCTTGGTGGAATGCACTGAACTCGAAACGATAGAGTTATAAACGATATTCTTTCGGTTTGTTTTGCATGAAGAAAGCACCCACTGCGAATCAATTATATACGCGGTGTCCCATATGCATTTTCCTTCAAGTTCTCTCGCGAATGGGAGCTGATTTCGGTATAATGTCATACAGGGTGTGCGATTCACAATGAATTTGCGATCGGGTGATATACGGGGTGTGCAATTTACAAGTTAATTTGATTTTTTTTACGCAAATTCGAGTCTTTGTGTTGTTTCGGGGAGTTTTGGATCTTAATTCGATAAAATATATTCGATTCATATACAGGGTGTCAGATCTGAGTAGCGCTGACATTCACCAGAGTTTTTCTCCAGCTTTTGTGCTTTTCCGCGTAAGGGAGCTTAATTCAATGAAATCCCATACAGGGTGTGCCATTAACAATGATTTCGCGATCGATTGATATACAGGGTGTGCAATTTAAAAGTTCTTTCATTATTTTTTGCACGCTTTCGGTTTTTTGTGCTCCCTCGGGGTTTTAAGCTTTCCTTCGATTTTTTTGCGCGCTTTCGGTGATTTTGTGCTCCTTCGGGGTTTTTTCGGTTCCTTTGGATATTTTTCGTTCATTCGTGGTACTTCGGGTTCTTTCTTCGTGGAATGCACCGAACTTGAAACGATAGAGTTGAAACGATATTCTTTCGGTTTGTTTCTTATGATGAAAGCACCCACTGCAAATCAATTATATACTGGGTGTCCCATATGCATTTTTCATCATGTTTTTTCACGTGTGAAAGCGAATTTCGGTAAAATGTCATACAGGGTGTGCGATTTACAATGAATTTGCGATCGGGTGATATACGGGGTGAGCACTTTACAAGTTCTTCTGTTTTTTTGCGCGCTCTCAAGTGTTTTCAAGTTTTTGTGTTCCTTCGGGTTTTTACGGAAAAATTATCTTCGAAACATATACGGTGTGTTACATAGGAGCTCCATAGAATAATTTTGATACTTCCTTCGTGGTAATTACTGAACTCGAATAGATGGAGTTACAACGATATTCTTTTGGTTTTTTTTTCACTGCTAATCAATTGTATACTGAGTGTCTCATATGCATTCTCCTTCAAGTTTTCTCGCGAATTGGAGCTGATTTCGATAAAATGTCATACAAGGTGTGCAATTTACAATGAGTTTACGATCGGGTGATATACGGGGTGTGCAATTTACAAGTACTTTTGTGTTTCGGGTTTTTTCAGGTTCCATTAAATTTTTGTGTTACTTGGTGTTCTTTCGTGTTTTCTCGCGTTGTTTCGTGTAATTTCGGTTTCTTTCGTGTAACTTCGGTTTCTTTCGTCTTTCTTCGGATTCTTCCGTGTTTTTTTCGTTTCTTCGTGTTTTTTCCAATACTTTTATGATTTTTCGCTTTCATCGGGTTTTTTGACGTGTTTAGTGTTACTGCGCGCTTCATTGATGTATGAGCCCTATTGATCTATGGTCTATATTGATCTATGGTCTATATTGATCCATGGGCCAATTGAACTACTGGCCTATTGAACTACTGGCCTATGGATCTACGGGCCTATTGATCTACCCGCTTACTAGTCTAAATAATATAGTGATAAGATCGGGGACCAGAGAAAAAATCAAAATTGGTCCCGTTAGGGACCCGGAAAGCGTAAGCTTTCGAGCAGCCCGCCGGGCCGCTCGAGAGGGAATCTTAAAACAGATCGAAAAGGCGTATCCTCCTCTAGGAGAAGCGACCAAGAAAAACCCCCGGGCGCTCTTAAAGTGCCCGAAAATTTCGAAAGAAAATCGCGAAAATGACGTTTTTTCGCGAAATCGCCCAAAGGCGAAAAACGGGCGAAAGTACTCCTATGAAGCCGGAGCATCTCGCGGGGAGGGGGGGGTCGCTTTTTCTGGACGAGGAACGTCCCCATGCGTGGCTACGAGCTCAGCCGCGGAGCCCCTCGAAATCTATACGAAAATTATGCATATAAAACGGCAATTTTAGACTCGCGACTTCCCTGAAACGTCAAAAACCACACCTACGTTTTCCTCCGTGCCGCTCGAAAACGATATAAATCGCCCCGCGATCGGTAGAAAACGAATCTACGTGAAATTTCCCATCTCTGGGTACCAATTTTCACATCCAAGTAGCGAGTCAAGGCCGCGAATTCTTCATTCGAAATTCGGCAATTTATACGGTGAAATGAGGCAAAATGTCAGAATTTCTCATACGATTCCGATGATAGCCGAACGCGAGCTCCAAATTTGAAAATACGGCATCAATTTTTCGCTCGATATGGCCGGTGAAAGATTGTTTGCGCCTTCCAAGCACTCGAATAAGAATCTACAGGAGATTCCGAATCTCTAGATACCTACCACTTTTCGTGAATCGCAAGAAAAACACCTCAAATATGCGTTTGAAAATCGTCATTTCAGGCTCTATTTTCGCGCTAATTCATTTTCGTCCTTGAAGAATGCACACAGATCGCGATGAATCGCTATACAGGCTATGCTATCTCGAAAAAATCGCTATACAGGCTGTGCTTATGGAAAGCACTGATTTTCACCAGATTCTTTCTTCGAGAGATTTCGTGTTACTTAGGGTTCTATCATGTTTTCCGCGTTTTTTCGTATTTGGTCGGTTTCTTTCTTGGTGGAATGCACTGAACTCGAAACGATAGAGTTATAAACGATATTCTTTCGGTTTGTTTTTTATGAAGAAAGCACCCACTGCGAATCAATTATATACGGGGTGTCCCATATGCATTTTTCTTCAAGTTCTCTCGCGAATGGGAGCTGATTTCGGTATAATGTCATACAGGGTGTGCGATTCACTTTGAATTTGCGATCGGGTGATATACGGGGTGTGCAATTTACAAGTTAATTTGATTTTTTTGCGCAAATTCGAGTTTTTGTGTTGTTTCGGGAGTTTTGGATCTTAATTCGATAAAATATATTCGATTCATATACAGGGTGTCAGATCTGAGTAGCGCTGACATTCACCAGAGTTTTTCTCCAGCTTTTGTGCTTTTCCGCGTAAGGGAGCTTAATTCAATGAAATCCCATACAGGGTGTGCCATTAACAATGATTTCGCGATCGATTGATATACAGGGTGTGCAATTTAAAAGTTCTTTCATTATTTTTGCACGCTTTCGGTTTTTTGTGCTCCTCGGGGTTTTAAGCTTTCCTTCGAGTTTTTTGCGCGCTTTCGGTGATTTTGTGCTCCTTCGGGGTTTTTTCGGTTCCTTTGGATATTTTTCGTTCATTCGTGGTACTTCGGGTTCTTTCTTCGTGGAATGCACCGAACTTGAAACGATAGAGTTGAAACGATATTCTTTCGGTTTGTTTCTTATGATGAAAGCACCCACTGCAAATCAATTATATACTGGGTGTCCCATATGCATTTTTCATCATGTTTTTCACGTGTGAAAGCGAATTTCGGTAAAATGTCATACAGGGTGTGCGATTTACAATGAATTTGCGATCGGGTGATATACGGGGTGAGCACTTTACAAGTTCTTCTGTTTTTTTGCGCGCTCTCAAGTGTTTTCAAGTTTTTGTGTTCCTTCGGGTTTTTTACGGAAAAATTATCTTCGAAACATATACGGGGTGTTACATAGGAGCTCCATAGAATAATTTTGATACTTCCTTCGTGGTAATTACTGAACTCGAATAGATGGAGTTACAACGATATTCTTTTGGTTTTTTTTTTCACTGCTAATCAATTGTATACTGAGTGTCTCATATGCATTCTCCTTCAAGTTTTCTCGCGAATGGGAGCGGATTTCGATAAAATGTCATACAGGGTGTGCAATTTACAATAAGTTTACGGTCGGGTGATATACGGGGTGTGCAATTTACAAGTACTTTTGTGTTTCGGGTTTTTTTCAGGTTCCTTTAGATTTTTTGTGTTACTTGGTGTTCTTTCGTGTTTTCTCGCGTTGTTTCGTGTAATTTCGGTTTCTTTCGTATAACTTCGGTTTCTTTCGTGTTTCTTCGGATTCCTTCGTGTTTTTTCGCGTTTCTCCGTGTTTTTTCCAGTTCTTTCTAGCTTTTTCGCTTTCAACGGGTAATTTGACGTGTTTCGTGTTTCTGCGCGCTTCATTGATGTATGGGCCCTATTGATCTGCGGTTTATATTGATCTATGGTCTATATTGATCCATGGGCCAATTGAACTACTGGCCTATTGAACTACTGGCCTATGGATCTACGGGCCTATGGATCTACGGGCCTATTGATCTACCCGCTTACTAGTAATAAAACATAAGGCCGTAAGTGAGTACATTTTTGAACGAAACTAGATGTTTTAGGAATATTCGCTTCATAAAAAACCGGAAGTGTGCCGAAAATCACCTGAATGATGACTCAATTTTATGTTAATCCATAATTTTGCCTTTCATATGTTTCTAATGTTTATTCTGTATTTGTTGTATGTAGATTTTTTTGGTTCACGTACGTGTAAAGAAATTTTTTGAATTAAATGATTTTATACATCTGAATATGAGCGATCAAAAATGAATTTCGAATTTGGAAAATTTATTTTAGGACTCAGGAAGAGCTTTGTTTTATTGGACGATACAGCTTTACCATCTAGTTCAGAATATTCTCAATGCCTTGGAGCGAAAAAACGATATTGTTCATCTTTGAAAAATTTTTCTAGGAAAAATGGACGTGTGCCAAAAAAAATAAGAACGCTCCATTAATGTAAACTTATGGAAAGAGATTATCGATGGCGGGTGGTTCGTCTTCGGATCCTCCTGACAAGAAATGTCGCTTTTGTGGAAAGTTTACGTGTTCGAGCGATATAAAGTGTGGCGGTTGTGAGTCTAAAATCCACAGTAAGTGTTTGGTGCCATTGCAAGGGTTGTTTATATGGAAAGGAAGGCTTCATGTGCCGGGGATGTTCCGAGGCGGAAAAGAAAAACTCTCCGCAGTCTTCTCCAGTCGGCGAAACCAATGTCAGTGAAATTATTATGAAGAGGGAAATCGAATGCCTAAATAGGGAAAAATGTCTTTTAGAAAGGTATAATTCGAATTAGAATTTTCGAATAAATTAATGAAACTGAAATTAAATATCGATATTCCAATACCTCATGCCGATAAGTTCTTATCTCAGTCGACGGAAGTAAACAAGACATATGCTTCAGTCGTGAAAAAGGATGGGAATTCCCATGTTTTGTTGGTGAAATCTACAGGCGAAAATGTAAACAATATTGACATTGAGAGTGAAATAAAGTCGAAGTTCAACCCAATTTCAGATGATGTTTTAGTTTTGGGAACTCGGAAAATAAAAGATGGTACCCTGATATCTTGTGGTGACAAGGGTTCTCTTGAGAGGTTGAAACATAAAATTTATAGTGAAACAAAGGGTTCATATGACGTTTCAACTCCCAAAAAACGCAATCCACGTTTGATTGTTTATAATGTTGATTCATTTTCTCTCGATAAAGTTGACTTTCTGTCTGAAATGATACGTGTGAATGACCTGAATTGTTCCTTAGATGATGTGAAATTTGTAACTAAGATGAAATATAAGACCAAATTTAATATTGTGTTGGAGACAAGTCCTATTTTATTCAAGAATATCATGAATAAAGGTTTTCTATATATGGGCTGGTCTAGATGTTATGTTAAGGAGCATTTTAGTATGATTGAATGTTTTAATTGCTGGAAGTTCGGTCACTATAAAAAAAATTGTAAAAACGCTACTGTTGTCTGTTCCGGATGTTCTGGAGCGCATGAAAGAAAATTTTGTGATTCGGCTGAAATAATGTGTTCAAATTGTATAAATTCTAATTCTAGTTTCAAAACAAATTATGATATACGACATACTGCTAACAGTCTCGAATGTCCCTTTTATCTCAGTCAAATCGAAAAGTTAAAGTCTAGAATTAATTATGAATGATTCCACTAAATTTATAAAAATTGCTCATTTTAATGTTTGCTCTCTGTTTCCAAAATTGGACCAGTTGTTTGATGTTGTTTCGCGGGAAGGAATCGATATTGTAGGATTGTCTGAAACTTGGCTGAATGAGTATGTTGATGATGATAATTTATACCTCCCTGATTTCAGGATTCACAGGAGGGACCGTGTTGGACGTACTGGTGGGGGGGTAGGATTTTATATAAAAAAGTTTATTTCATCTAAAATTGTCCTCGATGATTTTATTGCCCCGGGGGGAGTAGAGGATATATGGGTTTCTTTAGAGGTGAGAGGTGGCAGGATCCTTGTGGGTTCGTTATATCGCACATCGGCGTGTAACTTGTCTAACTTCGTCAATTATCTGGACGATGTGTTATCATTCATTACTCCGCAGTACGATCACATTATTCTAACGGGTGATGTCAATATCGATCAACTATCTGAAAATGCCTTTCCGGATTGTGTTGGTGCTTACGGCTTCGAACAGTTGATATCCGAGCCAACACGTATTACCCCTTCGTCGCAATCGTTACTGGACGTTATTTGCACAAATATGGCTGACAAGATAGTCAGTTCTGGGGTACTGGATCATTCTATGTCTGATCATCGGGGCGTTTATTGCGAGATCAATCTGAAGAAAGAGCAGAGTACTGTTCCCAGGTTGATTGTGTACAGGGATTATCGTGGTTTTTCGTTGGCGGATTTCAAATCTGATTTGTCGGAGGCTAACTTTCAAGACATCCTATATGAAAATAATATTGAATCTAAAATCTCCATGTTCAACAAAAATTGATTGATGTGTTCGATAAGCATGCTCCTTTATTGAGTCTAAGATTACTAAGCCTTTCTCTCCTTGGATCACTCCTACTGTTAGAGAGATGATGAAGCTGAGGGATAAAGCCTTGACCAGGTACAAGCGAACCAGAAAAATTGGTGATTATGTCAGCTATAAGAAGCTCCGAAACATCGTAACGGATGCTGTGAGGAAGGAGAAGGCCTCTTTCTTGAGTCGTGCGGGATCTCTGGGGTCTAAAGATTATTGGAGGGCATTCAAGTCAATTAGTGGTAGAGATCAGGTAAATATTCCCGATCGTTTCAATAATCCGGATGAGCTAAATAATTATTTTGGTTCCGTATTCAGTCAACCAAACTCTTGCCCTGGAACGGCCGATTATTATAATTCTAATGTCTTCAATCCCGGTGCTGTCTTCGGGTTCAGACTTGCTTCTCCGGAGGAGGTGAAGATGATTGTTTTTGGTCTCGGGTCGAATGCTGTTGGATGTGATGGTATCTCTTCAAGGATGTTGAAGCTCTCAGTTGACACCACTTTACCTTACATTACACATATTGTTAATGTTTGTTTAGAATCTGGGTACTTCCTATAGCTTGGAAGTGTTCCATTATCAGGCCTCTGCCTAAGTTGAAGAATCCTGAGGAGCTAAGCGATTTCCGACCAATAAGCATTCTCCCTTGTATGTCAAAGGTCCTCGAGAAAATATTGTATAGGCAAATATACGAGTTCATCACTCAATCTGATATTGTCAC
This sequence comes from Micraspis discolor, assembly GCA_030674115.1. Lineage (NCBI taxonomy): Eukaryota > Metazoa > Arthropoda > Insecta > Coleoptera > Coccinellidae > Micraspis > Micraspis discolor. Next base: position 133,264 of record JARTUT010000494.1, on the reverse strand, counting down.
GGCTCATCAATCTGGTTTTAGAGCGGGTTTTGGTACAACTTCCCTTTTGTTGAATGTTACTGATGACATCTTCAGGGCAATGGATGAGGGAAATACAACAATATTGACCCTATTAGATTTTGCTAAAGCCTTTGACACCCTCGACCACGAGCTCTTATGTGCCAAGTTGTCTTTTTATGGATTTGATGAGAATGCCTTGAGGTTTTTTAGATCATATCTTTTTGGTAGGTTTCAGAGGGTTCGGGTGGGTGACAGTTGTTCGGATTTTGCTTCTGTCACTTCTGGTGTTCCACAGGGTTCGATCCTGGGACCTTTACTTTTTTGATATATATTGACGACATGTATAAAGTCGTTATGCACGTAATAATGTATTTTTATGCCGACGATGTGCAGTTGCGGTTATCTTTTCATTCCTCTGACGTCGATAATGCGGTCTTGAGGATAAATGAGGATTTATCCAGGATAGCTGAGTACTCTAACGCCAACAACCTTAAGCTGAGTACACGGAAGTGCATTTCAATGCTCTTTAATCGGGGGAGTCGGGTCAGATCTGATCAGATTATACTTAAAGTTGGAGATGAATCAATTCCATTTGCTGAGAGCTGTAGAAATCTAGGTATTATCTTTGACTGTAGGATGAGATTTGTTGAACATGTTTCGATGTTGATAAGGAGGTCGTTTCTTGCTCTTAGACATCTATACAAGTATCGACGCATTTTGCGTTTTAGTTCGCGCAAATACCTCTGCGAGTCCCTCGTTATGTCATCCTTAAGTTATGGATTCGTTGTGTTTTATCCTTGCCTGGATTCGATCACTAAGTACAGACTGCAGAAAGTCCAGAATGCGTGTTGTCGATTCATCTTTGGTCTACGAAAATTTGAAAGAATTTCAAGTAGAATAAATCAACTCAAGTGGTTGAGAGTTGATGTTTTATTTGTCTTGCAGTTGGCTGCTTTGGTCTGTAGGATTTTGTCAACATCTGGCCCTTCATATTTGCGTGAGAAGTTGGTATTTCGAGGTGATGCCCATGGTGTATCTGTGAGACATAGGGATCGGCTTATGTTGCCAAGGTTTAGGTCGGCCGTGTTTCAGCGATCTTTCACATATCAGGCGGTTAGTGTTTATAACAGCTTTCATAACTTTTTTAAATGTTATTCGGTGAATGGTCTGAGGAAGCATTTGAGAGCTTTTTTATTATTACGCCAATAATGTTAATTTGCTTGCATATAAAATGTATCTTGTTTTTGAGTAAAAATCTCTTTTTTTCATTTTTGTACATGATTTGTTTATTTTTACTGATTGCTTTATATCTATGTTGTATTTTTTTTTTTATGGTCTTCATCGTCAAATTGAGGTTGAGTGGAATAGCGTAAGCTAAACTCCGCCTCTGAATTGTATTTTATAAAATACATAATAAAGGCCCTTTATTATTATATTATTATGGTAGAATCTGAAACAAGTAGAAAATTTCTGAAAACGGAATGTACAGTGTGTTTTTTCAACCTGCATACTTAATCTGAACTTATCATAATTCCCATTTTGTATTTTTGAAAAAATGTTGGAAGTATTGAAAGAAGATAATCATATTGTTCTACACTGAAAATTTCATCAAGATTGATCAAGCCATACCAAAGTAATGAATAAAAGAAAAATCGGTCGAATCGGACAAATAACCCTGTAGACTCTCAATGAAGGTCCCGAACCATAAACCCAACATTGTTCTGAAACTTTATTGACTACTGTATACTTCACCTAAAATCTGACGGCCTCCTCCGGAATCACCCTGTATATCCCTGACAAATCCTCTGCCATGATACTGGCTAAATCGAGATTACCATTAGATCCAGTTAATTTGGAACTGGGGTCATCTGCGATCCCATGGAAGACTACTGTTAAATATCTGGGATAGTTATAGACCGTAAACTTAAGTGGAGGCCCCAGGTTGATGCTGCGTCCTCGAAGGCTATGAAGGCTCTTAACACCCTAAAATCCGTATCAGGTGTTTATAGGAGAGCTCATCCCAATAATCTTTTACTCCTCTATAAGGCATTGATTCGTCCCCATTTTGATGACTCGTTGACATTTGGAAGATGTGCCAAGGCTACTCTGTCCAAATTAGATCGTGTCCAATTTGCTTCCTTAAGATTGATCCTAGGCATGATGAGGTCAATGCCAACGAATATCCTGCTTTCGGAGTCTGCAGAGACCCCTCTTAACATAAGAAGAAAATGACTGGATTTAAAATATACCTCTAAAGTCCTACGATTTGAAAACAACCCTCTGTTGGACTTACTTGACGGCGTGAATCAACTTAGTGGTCTATGGTACAATGATTCGACCCCACCTTACATAGCCTTCTTAGAGTTGGCCCCAAAAAAAGCGTGTTTATGGAGAGCAAAGTATCTTCCGTATTTTGAGATGTCAACCCCTATGAGGACTTGCATTGTCCCGGTGTAATTATCTGGTTTGCCTAAGAGTTCCATTGCCAATAGTTCTGACTTCATGGACCTGATTGAGAGTAAGTTCCTGGCCATGCTCTTCTCTCTACAGATGCATCTATGGGCAGCTCGCAAGTGGGTTATGGTGTTTACTGTCCATCCCTCTCAGTGAACATTTCAGGTAGGCTTCCAGACCACTGGTCTATTTTTCCAGAGGAGATGCATGCTATTAGTGTTGCAGTTGTTGTTGTCATTGCAAAAAGGATTGGCAGAGCCCTGATTGTGAGTGACTCTCTTAGCTGCTTACAATTTATAAAGTCAAGGAAGTTCACCTCTAGCATAGACATTAATATGGTAGATATGATGGAGTAGTTTATGGTTGCAAAGGACAATTATTTGAAGATTTCCTGTGTGTGGGTAACGAGCGATTCCCATATTGTTGGTAACGATAAAGCGGATAAGTTGGCAAATGAGGGTAGATCGATTGCGGTACCCCAGTTAATTCAGGCGGGGCCGGAGTCACTTTGGCCACTTCTCAAAAGGGATCTTAGGACGAAGTGGTGCTCACTTTTTGAAAGGTTGGGCACTATTAAGGGTAGGACATATGCCCAGATGGTCGGTTGCTCCCCATACAATAAGCAATGGTTTCGAGGAAGTGGAAAAATCTAGAAAATTCATATCTACTATTTGCAGGCTTCGCTCTGGCCATTGCTGTTCTCCTGAGCACTTATTTAGATTAAGGATTGTTGACTCTCATTCTGGCTAGTGTCTTTTGTCGAGATTATAATGAACATGGAGGAGCTGCTATTTATGTTAAAGAGGGTTTTAAATTAAGTGAAAGGTTGGATTCACTTAATATTTCTATCAAGAATGTTATGGAGATTGTAGCGGTGAATTTAGAATGCTCTGAAAGAGATCTCTTGGTAATGTCAGTCTGCTCTTCCCCAGGGGGTTTCGAAAAGAATTTGAAAATATACTTGAGATAATTTCAAAATGGAACAGAACAATAATCATTGGAGGTGATTTCAATATTGACCTGCTCAGTTCCACAAACAGGTACAAATAAAGATTCACTAACCTTTTGCAATCATATAGATTATGTCACACCTTCTTTCAATCAACTTGATCATCTGCATGTATTGATAATATACTCATAAACCAAATGGATTACAGGGCCGGATTGATTAATACCCTGATGTCTGATCATATTACAGCACAATAAATAAGCATAGGTGTTTCAGGTGGATTGTCCAGAACAAATCAATCTTGTAAACGAATGTTGCAGGCTCATAAATTGCATGAAGTGAAGCAAAAATTAAAGTCAATAAATTGGAGCTCTGCTTATGATTTTGATGATTGTGAAGAAAACTCTCAATGGAAGGCTTTTCAGAGGTTATTCACCTCCGAGATCGATAGAATATATCCTTACTAGGCATGGTCCAAAAAGAGCAGCTCTTTTGGCTGATAGTGAACTTGGAAGTTGCAAGTCGAGGTTAGACATTCTTCAAACTTGTCAACTCAGAAACCCAATTTTTGAGGCCTATAGGACAACAAAGAAGGAGTACGATGGTATACTTAAAGCTCTGAGAACCAAAATATACAAGGATCAGACCTTGCAGTCTGACAATAAAAGTAAAAGTCTCTGGGCTACTGTAAGGGATATTAAAGTAAAGGAACAAAGAAATTTGCCACAGTTATTTCAAGGTACTAAAAAACTTGCCAATAAATTCAATATTCGACACTTTTCATCCAGCTCTAGCAAACCTACAATTTAAGATGAGTTTACTCATGATGAAGTCACTGAATTAAAAATTCTGGAAATTTATGAAGCAATGAAGAACAAGAAGAGTGCTGGTACTGATGGTGTACCTGCCACTGTCGTAAAACACTGTAGAGAGGAAATATGTAAGCCTATCACTTATATAATTAATAACTTCTTGGATATTCAGAAGGAAGTATTGATGAAACCTTTGCATAAAAAGGGCGATGTCAATTAAATTTCCAACTACAGGCTTATTAGTTTACTGAGCGCTTTCTCCAAGATTTTTGAAATGGTGGTGTGCAAAATGTTGTCGAGTTTCTTCTACGAGCACAGTTTGTTTGCTACGTCTAAACATGGTTATATGAAGGGCCGTTCTACACAAACTGCATTATATGATTTCGTCAAAATTATTGTCGGTGCACTTGAATCCTCTGAGATGATTTTGGGCCTTTTTGTTGATTTGAGTTAGGCATTTGATAGCTTTGATCACCATTTGTTACTGAAAAAACTTTACAAATATGGGGTTGAAAGTAAAGCTTTGAACTGGATAGAATCTTTTCTACTGAATCGTACACAAAGAGTTGTGATATCTAACCAGACTCGAGAAATTGAATCAGATCAAAATTTATTCTGGAGTACCCCAGGGTAGCATTCTGGGTCCTCTGCTATTCATAACCCTCATGATTGATCTTAAATGCATTATCATAAAACATAAGATATTTATGATGAATTATACTGATGACACTAATCTCTTTATAAGAGCTTTGAGGTATCCCCAGATCGTACAGTTGGTCAATGAGGTTATGGTTGAGATTTTGAGGTGGTTTGCTGACAATGGCCTCTCAGTAAATGCTGACAAAACAAAAGTAACACTCCTACAAAACTAGTCAAGCTGGTTTCGATACACCACAGAAATAAAATTGAAATCAGAGAGCATCTCCTACTCCTCTTCAGTCAAGGTTTTGGGAATGATTGTTGATCAATCATTGAACTGGGACGATCATGTTACCGAATTATGCAAGAAACTCACAAACATATGGTATTCACATCTTCGACTCTAGGATTAGGTATGGTGCAATGTTTTACGGCAGTTCATCTGGCCTAGAGTATGTATTTAGATTACAAAAGCTTTGGGAAAAATTTTAGACCTAGGAGTGAAAGAGTCATGCAGGAACAAATTCAGACAAAATGGTATCCTAACAGCAGCTGTCATACACTTATAAGATGCCTGCTTTTTCTCTTCAAGAATAGGAATAATTTCACTGAGCTTTCCACTGGAGCTTATAACACAACAGCAACATTGTTCATATATCCCAAACATAGATTGACGCCGACTGAGAAAAATGCTGAGTATTGCTGCATGAAATATTTCAACAATCTTCCAGCTTTCATAAGAACTGTATTCAATCTGCGGAACTATAAGAGACAAGTTTTTAAGTGGTTTTAGTGATTGAACTATTTTCAGTTAGGTAATTTTTAGAATATCATGCATGATTTATTGGCGCTCTTGTTCACCCGAACAGAGTACCTATGATTTTGCCCAAATGTCTGTAATTTTGGAATATTGAGCCGGAAATGGTCTCAATCGATTGGGTTCGACTCCCTGATGAAGAATTCGTGGTGAAAGTTGAGTCTGTCTGGCCGTATCCTCTCTAGCATTCAAAAGAGATGAGCTAGAGTTTTTATATTTTCAGAATAGGTAGGTTAATTGTCCAAATAACTCGGTCAAGTTCGTTATTGGGCCGAATCCGTCGGATGGTTCAGTAGTTATGAGCATCTGAAATTTTGTTTCCTCAATAACTACTAGAATATCCATCCGATCAAGTTGATACTCGAAATATTGTCGAGGAGGCTGCAATAAAACAGCTCGCAAATTTTTTGCAGAAATCGTCACGCTAGAAAATTTTTTTAAAATTCCCACAAAAAATTTTTTTAATACTCACTATCTCATAAGATATTTTACGGATTCAATAAAAATGTGTGAATATATTGAGGTGATCGATATCTTACTTATCCTAAAATTTAATTGTCGTAGCTCTTTTTCATCTAAAGATATGATCATTTTTTTCATTTACTCGAGAGAAAAGAGAAATGACATATGTCCCGATGATTTTCTTTGAACGATGGCCATCACAGATCGATATTCAATTGACAAATGCCGAGCTCATTAATCAGTGTCAGTTGGCGTAATATTAATCAAAATTTTTCATAACGGGAAATCATAGAGATAGAATTCAATCTCGTTGGCTGAAATAATATACGTTGTCAAAATTCAGAAAAGCACTGACGTAAGTTTTTAGGGAAAGGGAATTATAGCTTCGAACGAAACTTGGGGAAAATTATGATTAGTAATTTTTAATTTGAGATGTAGGTTAGTTCATTCATTAGGCGTTCATATTTGCATCACATTGTCCCATAGTACGGGAAAAGACTATTGTTCACCTGATCAGAGCGCTTATAGATTTGTTAAGGTTTGAATATTTACTCGCAAGTAGCTCAACAAGAGCGCCAAAGCAATCTGACCTCACATTAGTGCTTTCTAATTTTTTTACTGTAATTTTTTTTATATTCTTTGGTTGACACTATTTCTTTTCGAGGTTTCACAATCATTATATATGTTATGTTTGCCTGTATCAGAAATAAAAATACATTATTATTATTATTGAAAGAAAATTTTGTGTATGTATGGACGTATTAATGAATTAAATATTATAACTCGAAAACAAAAGAAGGTAGACAAAAATGAATACTACTCTTGATAGTTTTTCAGAAAAATAGAAAAAGAATGGGGTTTCAGATTTTGTCTATCTCCTCTGGTTTGAAAGTAGTACTACTAAAACATCGAAATATACCCATTCTGTATATGTATATGTGACTTTTGTATTGTAACTTTTGTAACTACATTTGACGTTTATTTGAATTTGATAGGAATGCCAGTGTTTACTACCTCAATGAGCTCATAAGAACTATTATTGATTCCGTGATGCACTCATCACGAAACTGAAGAAGAGACAGAACATTTATGGTACTCATGGTTAAAGTTACGAAAAATCAAATTAATGATAACTGCCGTAAAAGCTTATGTAATATTAATTTTGTCAACTACCCAAAATATGAATAATCGAGTATATTTCAGAAATTATAAGACTCTCTCTTATACTGAATATGGTTCGAAATATTTAGAAGGATCCTCCTAATCGTCACGACATCCCTCTTCCGAATTTTATATTTTTCTATATAATTGACCTCTAACTTTATTTCTAGAATTACACCTCACCTTGATTATAACTTACCAGTTGCTATGGATGATATCCCTGTGGCCAAAACAACCAAAACATAAAATCCACCATTGTAGTCCAGTATAGAACCAACGATTGCACATCCTGTTAATCCAGCTACCATTCTTTGGGCGAGGGGGTTTTTCAATGGACTCTGACTCTTATTATCCTTCGAAGTTAGTAGGGAGGACAGGTGTGGTACTTGATTGAAGAGTACTGAATAAATAAAAGAAAATTGTAAGATAGGTTCGATTTCATTAAATTTCATGGAGATAAGGATTTTTTGCTAGTGTCCGCGTATTGGGTAATTCAAATAAATTCAAATCTGGTTCGATGTTTTCTATAACTAGAATCCATTATTAAGATAATATTTACTTTGTAGCGTTCTATACGCCATTTTATTCGCTGGTTTTTTCCTTTTATTGACAGCGAAAATATGTTGGTACAAGTGCGTCTGGTATGCCACCATATGTGTCCGATGCCTGGAAGATTTGATTCCTTTCTCTCGTTGCGATTTCACAATCGATTATACAGGGTGTTCCTAAATTGAACGTACAAACGTCTAGTTTCCCCGGTATGAATTACTGATAGAAAACTCGGCAGGAACTTGGCTTGCCCCCCTAGGGGGTGCAAGTGGAAGTGAGTCATAAAGTGATTCTATATCACTATATATATAGAGAGAGAAGAGTAAATAATGAGTTTCGTGTTGATTCTATGTGCAGTTCTCGAGATATTCGTATCTGCTTGAATAATCGTTAAGCCGTTATTTTAGCCCCCATGGGGTTGCAAGTCAGAGATAACTACTGAATTATTTTTTTGTCAATATAAAGATAATTCTGCGGTAGTATGATAGCATTCCCACGTTTAATTGATTTTTTATGAATTTTTAATAATCAGACTGAGTACCTACTGAAACCCCTGGGGGGTGCAAGTGAATGTGGCAAATGAAAAAATCATAAGTTGATGCTTCTGGTTGTTATTGTGTAATTTGACCTCAATCCTATGTCTACATTCCTAGGTATGAATTACTCACAGAAAACTCGGTTGATGATTATTTATGAATTTTTAATAATCAGGCCGAGTACCTACTGACCCCCCTAGGGGGTGCAAGTAATAGTGGCATAAGAAGTAATTGTCTGTTTATCTTCCTGGACGCTATTCCCAAATTTGACATTAATCCTATGTCTAGTTTGCCAGATAAGAATTATTTTTATTGAAAACTCGTGCGTCATTCGACATATTCGACCCGGGGGTGTTGTGGAATGAGAGCTGGTGATGGATTTATCATGGGCCATCGTCGTAGAGAATGTACCGTATCCAGATTCCAACGTGACAATAGAAAAATCTCAAACTATCTCGGCGAATCGAAATTGTTTGCATCGCTATCCGGCGAATATTTCAGTAGCGTACGAAAAATTCTGTACAAAACACGGCTATTTTACTCGGCTGTTTTCACATCATTTTGTTCATAAACATAATGGAATCCCAAGAACCAGTTTATACACAAAAAAACCAACAATCACTGGTCAATATATATATTTATATATTCCAACCATCAAGTAAATACTCAATTTGACCTTGCAAAATGTTTATTTGATGTAGCAACAAATATATGCTCTACCTAACAAGATGAAAATGAGGAAATTTATAACAACACAAGAACACTTAAAAGTAATGGTTTTTCCAAAAAGAAATAGAAAACTGCAAAACAAATAACAGAAAGTTAAACTGAACCCAATACAACACAATATGATTTGCAACAAACTATAAAAGTCGTATTTCCTTTGGGGAAAGGTTCATCAGAAAAAATGACAAGTATTGAAAGTAGGTACGATATAACAACCACCTTCAAGACACAAGATAAAATCAGGGCTTATCTAACAAAAGTTAAACGAATTAACGAACCAAAGAATGAAGAACTGTTTATATGAAATATCATGCAAGTGCGGAAGATCTTATATCGGAGAAACAAAACGTCCCTTGAAGGTGAGACTAAAGGAACATCAGAAACTTTCCTAATTGGTTCAAGAATTGAAGGATGCACACTGCTAATCGACTGTGGCCGTTATTGCGATATGTTGAGAAATTCCAGAGTTGCAGTCGATTGCAGGTTTCAACTCAAGAACGTGGTTTTAGCAAGATGGGGCCACTTGCCATACCTCAAATGATTCAATGGAAGTTGTTAACGAATTATTCCCTAATAAAGTCATTTCGCGAAGGGGTAATATCAACTGTCCTTCCAGAAGCCCCAACCTTAACTCGCTTTACTATTTTGCATGGGGATACCTTAAAAGTGAGGTTTATCAAAATAATTCGACGAATCTAACCCAGTTGAAGCAAAACATCAGGTCAGAAATGACAGCAATATCAAAAGCTATGTGTCAACGTGTTATCGCCAATATTCGTTCCCATTCAGTGGAGTGCTAGCAACGCAACGATCATCATTTGGATAACATCATATTTTCCAAATAATTTTCCAATTCATATGTTAATAATAAACAATAAACTTTTTTATTGCTCACAAATATTTTTTGTTTCATTGAACTTTCAAATACCCGATACCCTATCTGGACACCTTGTATATATGCGTGTGTATTTAGTTTTTAAGCAAAACATTTATTAGTATTTATGTTTATTAGTAGATATTTACCACTTGAATTTGAATTGATTTTGTATTTGTACTTTCCTCTCTTCTTCTGTTTTTGTATTGTAATGTGTATAAATTGAAATGTTTCTTGTTTGATGTGTTATGCATTTCAAGAACACTTTTTTCTTTGACTTGTGAGTACTCTTGTTGGGTTGAAATATCCATTAGTATTCTCTTCGGTAAATAAAGAAATAAAAAATTGAGATAGATATAAATCACAAAGGTCGATGTAGTGTAATAGTGTAGTAAAGGAGGAGTATTATATTAGGATATTAGGAGAATGTAAACGGCTTCTCTTTTTTATATCCTTCTATAGATGTAAGTTAAAAGTTTTTGAAACACCAGTTGATAGCGATGTAGTTCTACAAGGATAATGATAACAATTTGTGAGGTGTCTGGTGACACACACATCGCAATAACACCTTTGGTTGAATAACATCACCAAAATCAAGGTGTTGGTAAGTCTCATAGTACTCTCCATTTAAATCCTTTTAGGGTAATTCAATTAGTCTATTAGTGTTGCTTGCACCAATGAATATAGCTTTAAGGTTCATTATTTCTTTTCTTAAACCGTTATGAAAAATCAATGAAACAAAAATTGTTCATTGGGTATCAAGACGTAAATTGACAATGTGAGAAATGCATATTCATACATATACAGTGTGGAAACCACTTATGGAATAAAATTCTTTATGACATTATTTTAGAAAATTATAAAAAATGCTGAGACACGTCAACTTTTGAATTCAGTTGTGCGTTATGTAAACATAAATTTAAATGTACAGGGTGATTCACGTAAGTCTGCTATAGTCAGTGTTCTCTTTTTTTAATGAAACACCCTGTATATTTGTATATTTTTTAAATCCCCTTATTGAACCGATTTCAATAAACTAAATATGTATGGTCAATTATGAATTTGTACAGGGTGAAATTTTTATTTTTACAATTATTAAACACATACATAAAATAGCTGATGTATTCGATTTTAACACATTAAAATAAATGCTGAAAATGTTCTCCAGTTGTTGGCAATAGCACAGTCTCCTATAGAACTCCTCCTTAACTTTGTTTAAAGTTTGAGGTGAAATATTCCGTATTTCTGTAGTTATCCTGTCTTTGAGGTCTACAATGCTAGTTGTTTGTGTTGTATATACTTTGTTCTTGAGATAACCCCATAGAAAAAAATCCAGCGGCGTAAGGTCTGGCGATCTAGCTGGCCACTCAATAGTACCTCTTCGTCCAATCCATTTATTGGGGAAGATTTCCTCTAAATAAGTCCTTACCATCAAAGCATAATGGGGTGTTGCCCCGTCTTGCTTGAACCAAACATTTTCATTCGGTAAGCTAGGATCTATTGCGTTGGGATATGAGTTTGCCAACGCAGGAATAACTTCATTTGTAAGCATATTTAAATATTTTTCAGCTGTTAAATTTCCATCTATAAATATAGGACCAATAATATGATACCGGCCCAAACGTTCACCTTTTGAGGGTACTGAGTATGTGTTTCACGCATCCAATTAGGATTCTCTGCTGACCAATATCTACAGTTCTGTCGGTTTACCTCCCCATTCATTGTGAATGTTGATTCGTCAGAAAAAAGAATGGTACCAAGAGCTATCTCATTTCTGTTCAGCTTATTCATCAATCTTTCGCAGAAATCCATTCTACGATCTGGATCGTCTTCTGTTAACTCCTGCACGAAAGTCAATTTGTAGGGATGAAGTTTTTCTTTATGAAGACACCTTAGAACAGTTGTACGACTAACATTATTTTCACGGGCAATTCGACGTGTACTTGAAGTTGGATTCTCTTCGACACTTAACAAAATATTCACTTTCACATCATCTTCAACGAAGTTCGGTTTTCTTTTTAATGGTTTGACATGTCCAAGTTCTCTGAATTGTGCATGAATTTTAGACACTGTGCTTTGTGAAATATTAGGCAATTCGGGATACCTCTGATTAAATAAGTTTGCCACTTCAACTTGACTTCTGCAGTTATCCTCGTACTCGATCATCATTAAAATCTCAATTCGGTGAGTCTCAGTTAAATATTTCATTGTTATTTCGACAAGGAAAGAGTTTTCAACAAAGATTTTGCTTTTTCAGTATAAACTGTCAATACATCAACAACCGACAGAATATTAAAACAATTCACATTATTTACCGATTTTGTCTGATTATTGGCGTTTCTATGCACTTTTTAGGTATTTATGATAAAATTCATTGGCGTACCTACCAGGTTTTATTTAATTCAGAAAGTTTTCCAAATACGTCTAATAATTAGTTTAGATTTTTGATAAATCCGTATTTAGCTAATTTAAAAAAGTACCAATATTTCAAGTGAAATAAATTATTAATTTTAAAATTTCACCCTGTATAATTCATAATTGACCATACATTATTTAGTTTGTTGAAATCGGTTCATTAAGAGGATTTCAAAAATATACAAATATACATGGTGTTTCATTAAAAAAAGAGAACACCGACTGCAGCAGACTTACGTGTATCACCCTGTACATTTGAATTTATGTTTACATAACGCACAACTGAATTTAAAAGTTGACGTGTCTCAGCATTTTTTATAATTTTCTAAAATAACGTCATAAAGAATTTTATTCCATAAGTGGTTTCCACACTGTATATACATGTATGCGTATTAATCTGACAAGAAAATGATAAACCTTGTCTAACTTTTTTATATAAGTTGCTTTCCACCCAGGTGTGTGTGACCCAGGGGTGCTTGAATACAAAGGGCTGGAACAGAGCGGAGTGCACCAGGGGCGGTCCCGGAACGTTTTAATTAGTGATGATTAGTGAAATGTATCAAATTTATATGGTGTTGTGAGACTACTAAAGATGAGCAGAGTATATATTATCAGTTTCACTTGTGTATTTACCTCAGAGGCCAACTGATGATCAATGACATTCAATAAATATTTTATAATATGAGACATAATAAAGCGTTCAACTAATAACCTCTCAAATTCAGAGGTTATGTAGAAATAATAATCCGTAATCTAAATTGAAATGGTCTCTTGTAGAAGGTTTTGGACGACAGGCATGCATATTTTGGCATCAATAGATTTATTCCATTTCTTGTGGGTTTCTCACTACTACAGTACAGATTGGTTAAACTGCATGAAAAATGAATATCATTTGAACTAATGGTGAATATCTTGTAGATCATCCTTAGTCATTTCAGTAGATTAAATAATTCTTCATGAGTTTTCCTTAATTGAACCATTTTTGAAATAGTCGACGTCGAAAGAAAGTAGGTCGTTAAAATTTTGTCTAAATATTCTGACTTCCCCAAATTCCACTCAATACTGAAATAATATATGATTTCTGTGGATACACATAAAAAAAATGAAACCCTGAGAAATATGTAAATAAGCGTGATCTGTACGTGAACATAATGGAATGTTGAAATAGTTTCAATTTTCTATTTGAGATACGTCATGAACGTAACCAAAAAATTAAATTCTGTGTTGAGAACACTTTCATTTGAAATATTTAGGTTCTACTAAATAAATACGGGATGTTTACAGTGAATCAGTGTAAAGGAAGCTGTGGTTTCATGCACATGTCTCCTCTCGAACTTACTGAATAGCACCCTGTTGATCATGATTCCATGGAAGGAGGAGGTGAAGAAAAGAAGACCATTGAATGTGCAACTGATCACAAGGGAATACTTGAGGAGGTTGCGTTTTCCTGATGTTTTCAAGAGTTCTTCCTGTAAGAGAGTGAATCTTCAATTATCCACTGCGAATCTTGAAAAAAAAGATAGCGAAAAAATTTAGTAAGGTACTGAAGTCAGGTCAGAAGCTTCAGCGTTATTGTAATACATCCTTTTTCGAGATATCAATAACGTCCATATATGCACAATTTTCTGATGACTTTCGGTTCTCTGCATTATTTTGTTTGGGAGTCATCGTCCTCACGAATCAACAGCTTTAGGTCAATAGGTTTTATTATTATCATTCTGGTCTGATAGATCGTTTCCTTGTAGAGACATGTTGTGATTAATTTTCACGGAACTTTGAGGAAAACAGTAGGTCAAAAAACTACATTTAACTAATGCCATAGATTTATTTCTACTTCTGCAGGGCTACAAAAGAGAAATTTATAGAGATTAAATATGGCACGAATATATTTGGCATAAAAATTGAATGATAGACCGAAAAACAATGGTTTCAAGATAAACACATATAACAATTGGTAACACAAATGTGCAGTTCTAACTATATAATAAAATTAACTCTTATTCGATTTATTTTTTCTTTCTATCTGGATTTTCTAGAAAGACATATTTAAAATCGATAAAACCTTACCAAAGTCGAATTTATATTTTACACACAAAAGATCTTATTATTAGATGGTTGAGCAAATTGGAATCGAACATGTACAGAAACATAGGAAAACTTCGTCTAAAAATTTTTTGAGGCAAAACACAAATCATCACACGAATCTGAAATATTATTTCGATCTTAGACTGTTTAACCACAGGTGGAGTCCAGAATATGTTGTTTAAAAAGTCGAATTCCCAACTCACTGTACTGAATAGTTGTGTTTGAAAAGATCCAAAATATTATTATATATCAAGCTCAAATTTTAAGTGTCGGCAATTAACGGTATCATTGAGTTTTATGTATATCATTTCACTGATGGTTCGATTTGTATAATCTCGCTCTACATCTAGAAAAGAAACCGCTTGAAAATTGAATTGGTGTTTATTATTAAAATAGTGGGTTGCAATGGCCGTCTTTGTATCTTTAGATCTAAATTTTTCTTGACAATCGTATTTGTGCTGACTTATTCTATTTTTCAAATATTGGTTAGTTTGGCCAATTTAACTCTTCAAACATTAATTGCAAGAGATCTTTTTAACCAATTCGCTCTGATCCATCATGGGGTCAAAGTCCTTCAATTTAGAAAATAATGCGCTACAAGTTGAGATGTTGTATGAAACTAATTTTATGTTATTAGAAAACGGTTTTATGAGCATATTTATTTTCTTAGTGAGTCCAGGGATGTACGGAAATTTTACATAATATATACTTTGAGTACTATTCTCATTTTCCGCACTTGTATATATCGGTCTAATTATAGTGTTGTTGTTTCCAATAATTCTAAATCACCAAATGATTTCAGGTAGTTATTCAGCTTCAAAAGATCTCTGATTATTCTCAAATTATCTTTGTGAAAAGAGCTGTCGCTAATATTTTTAGATCTATACATTAAGTTTCTTATGGCTGCTACTTTATATGAAAAGTTGCAGTGTGAATTATAATTCAAAATTTGCCCTGAACTAGTTGGTTTTCTTCACCAGATTGTAATCAGTGTTCCGTGAAAATCAATCACAACATTATCATTCTGCACAAAAATTCGAATCATACACATTTTATGGCAAATTTAAGAGAACTTTGTTTAGGTGAGGAAAGTCTAATAAATTTTTGGACCAACTTTAGAGTAGGCGCTGACGATCGCCTCTGCCTCTGCGTTCCGAGAGCGTTCTACTGTAGCGCGAAGCGGAGGTAGTCAGCGCGTATAGCCCTGACAAGGCGATACTGAAACAGTGTTGCCAAGTCAAATATTTCACCATGCCAAGAATATACTCTGAAAAATCCCTAGAATAACCCTGACCCCGAAATAAGCATAAATAAATATATATATACACACCAATTGCAGTTGATTTGAACAAGAGCGCCAAAAATACTGTTGTATTATTGGCAATTATCGTTGTGTTGAATTCAGAATTTCTGACGAACTTATTGGAAATACCTTTAAAACGTGATCACAATGATACTCACGCAAACTCTTGATGATATCAATCTAACACCAGCAGTGATAGACATCAAAACACCGAGATGCATCAAGGTTCCTCCATTCTTCAGAATTGTTGGTGGAACCGAAGGCATAAGGATGCTCAGGGCGAGAATATCCTAAAATAAATAATTTAAAAGTAATAAGTAGTAATATTTAAAGTAAATTTTAATTCTATTTTAACACTAATTAAGATTTTCAAATATTTGGGCAGTTTATGATTGAATGTTGAAGCACATTCAATCATAAACTTCGGCAACTTCTCGGGCCTGTTATGGTGGCATTTCAAGGCATTGATATGAACTGCAATGAGATATTTAAACAATAATGAAATGATGAACAATTCAACTCGAAAATAACTAAAGCTGAACAGTGAATTGATCCGCTTTAAATCAATATTTTTTCTGTCATCACTCAAATTGATCCAAATTGAGTTAATCTGTAGGGATCTCATGTGGCGGCATTCTATTAAAGCCCCATATAGCAACAATATACAGCGCTACGGTAGCCGAAAAAGTTAGCGCTTAAAGTTCATACCGACTAGGTGCCGGGTTCAACTCCCGGCGGCTCCTACTCTCTAATATCCCCTGCGTCTATGGCATGGCGCACACAAGTCATACTGATGAGTCCAAAATGTGCCAGGGACGAAACGCATAAGTAGGGATAACATATCCGATATTTTTCCGTATTCTGGAAGAGTGTGAAACTATACAATCGCCACGCAGCTTGAATATGCAAGTGTGGTGTGTTGTCCTGATTATGACTGTCCAAAGAGACCACTCTGAAGTGTTTAAAGTATATCCACCGCAAGGATGTGATAGAGCAATTCTATGTGAGCGCCCCAGCTATTTGAGTTTTTACATGACAAGAATAGTAGCGTCTTCGTCATTTCTCTATAGTATGGTCCATTATTATATAGACTGTGATGAAAACATTGCTCAACATCAATGTCCCATCTTGAATTCAAGAAATGTACTAGTTTTCAAGCCAGAAGGCGCTCTAACGAACATCCTGCTGAAAACCCACATTGGAATTATGTGCCAAACCTTTAACATGTTTTGCGCCCGCTTGGATATTTAATCAAGTCGGCAATTCAACAGATATTGAAAAGGAACAGCAGACACCCAATTTTTGACCTCCTCGTAGGAATCAAAGTGCTGCTCAGCCAATGCGTGTCTCATCGATGAAAACAAATCGTAGTCAGAAGGAGCCAAGTCCGGTGAATACGGCGGGTGGAGATGCAGCTCCCACCAAGTGTTTGATTGAATCCTGAACCAATTTTGCTTGGTGTGCAGGTCCATTGTCATGGAGTAAAATTACCTTGCTGTGTCTTCTGGCCCATTCTGGTCGTTTCTCGACCAATGCATCGTTCGAATTGCTCATGTGTTGTTGGTAGCGATCAGTTTTAACGGTTTCAGCAGGTTTTAGGAGCTGGTGGTACACCACACCTGTCTGGTCCCACCAAACACACAGCATTGTCTTCTTGCCGAATAGATCTTGTTTTGCAGTCGATGTTGATGGTTATCCCAGATTAACCCATGATCTGTTTAGGATTCTTAAAATAAAACAATTTTTCATCGCCAGTAACAATCCGATGTAAATCCGATTTTCTTTCGTGCCTTTGAAGCAAATTTTCACAAATGTTTTTTCGGTTTTCCATCTGTCTTTCATTCAATTCATGTGAACCCATTTTCCACACTTTTGGATCTTTCCCATAGCTTTTAAATGGCCAGAAATTATTTTTTGTGCAACGTTTAACATTTTTGCCTTTTGCTCCTGATTCAAAGTGACATCTCCATCCAATATCGTTTGCAATTCGGCATCTTTAAAGTTTTTTGGTTGCCTTCTACGTTCTTCATTTCTCACATCAAAATCATTATTTCTGGATCGTTAAAACCATCTTTTGCATGTTGCTTCTGATAGAGCATCATCACCATATGCTTCGACAAGGATTCGTTGCGACTCTGCAGCACTTTTCTCCAAATGAAGAGAAAAAATTAATAATTTCCGCAAATCATCACTTTCTGGTACAAAATTCGACATTTTTAACACGATGAAGAAATATGATGCTGTCTGTTCAATGACTTGATGTATACTAAATATGAGACATTCGTATCTTGTCGCTCACTTCATACCGTTATCTTCTTCATTATCAGCCACTAGCCGTCCACACCTGGACATAGGCCTCCCCAAGTACCTTCCATCTGTCACGGTTTCTCGCTTCCAAATACACCAGTTAACTCCAGCTATTTGTTTTATGTCATCCATCCAACGTTTAGGGGGTCAACCGATGCTTCTCTTCTGTAATTGTGGTCGTCATTGTGTTATGCGCCACGTCCATCTTGCCTCTTCCTGCCTGGCTACATGTCCGGTCCAAGACCATTTCGATATCGCTGGCCGTTGGATGATGTCATCTACTTTTCTTCCTCGTCTAACCTCTTCGTTACGAACATGTTCTCAAAGGCTAATCCCCAGCATTAATCGTTCCACTGCTCGCTGAGTTGTTTTCAGCTTGTTCGCTGCTCGAATCGTCAGCACTGTTATTTGTAGTCCATATGTTGAGACCGGGAGAACACAAGTATTGAAGACCTTAGTTTTCAGATTAATCTGAATATCTTTGTTCTTCAGTATATTCCCTAGTTTTTCCACGGCAGCCCAGGTCATTCCTATTCTCCTGTTGATCTCAGCTTGTTGATTTTAATTTCCCAGATTTATGAGATGTCCAAGATAATATATATTCACTCACTGAGTCAATACAAGTACCAGCTATATCTACTGGAGTTGTACTTTTTGTGAGGACTTTCGTCTTAGAAATGTTCATGGTGAGTCCAACTTTCTCCGAGGCTATTCTTAGTTCCGGATCATTTCTTTCAGTTTTTCTAGGTCGTTACTAACAAGAACGATATCGTCAGCAAAACAGAGTACCTGAAGGTGCCCCATTTAGTTAATATTACAATTAACAGTATATTACAATAGACAGGCATTAGTAATGAAAGAAACATATAGACACTTCAGTAAAAAAGCTCAGATGCCTTTTGACAGGTTTTAGATATCTTAAAAAGTACCTAAACATAGAAGAACTGATGAAAATATATGGTTCCCTCTGCTCAGACAGGATTCCGTATAGTAGGTTGGGGTGGTGCTCGAATGTCAAAGAGTAGAGATAATCAATAAAATGGATACGACGTTTTTGCTTAAGTATCCTATAACATTCTTCTTGCCATTTTGAATTTGGGACAATATACCACCTATTGCCTTGTTACTTTCATCCGAATCCAATATAAATTTTTTTTTTCGTCTGAAGTTAACTCTGGATAAGGGTCGATATAAGGGTTTCTTCCAATCTAGTCAAGGCATCTTCACTCTCTACATCACATACGAAGTCCATTCTCTCTTTGGTCAGCTCTGTTAAAGGCTTTGCAATATTGGCAAATCCAAATACAAATTTTCATTATTGAGTGCACAGTCCGAGAAAGGACCTGAGTTGGAGTTTGTTTTGCGAAGCCATTTGCGTAGGATTTGGTTCTTATCTGGATCAGCACTCACTTCAGCTTCAGATACTATATGTGACAAATATTTTACTTCTTTCTTGAAAATGTGACACTTTTCCCGATTCGGCTTCAAATTTGTAATGCGTAACCTCTCAAGGAATTCCCCTAAGTTTCTCAGATGTTCATTGAGTCTACGGACAAAAACAATAACATCGTCCAAGTACACAAGACATGTCTGCCAGGACAACCCTAATAGAATGGTTTTCATCAAATATTCGAAAGTAGCAGGTGCATTGCAATAGTCAAATGGCATCACTGTAAACTCTCGGATTCCGGCTCCCAATACTGAAGGGTTTTTTTTTTCAATGGGGTCCAATTCAACTTGCCAGTATCCGATCTTCAGATCTGGGTGGAAACCCATTTCAAGAATGAGAATGTATCTAGGGTATCATCAATCATTGGAATGGGATAACAATCTGTTTTCGTGACTTCATTGAGATGGCTGTAGTTAACACAGAATTTAGTGCTGCCATCCTTCATTTGACCAGAGCTAGAGGTGATGACCGAGAACTCAAGGGCTCTATTATATCTTGTTCATGTATGCCCTTGATAATTTACTCTACCTCATCTCTTTCAGCTGTGGGAAATCTATGTGGATGTTATCGAGTAGGTCCTGACCTTCCGGTATTGATTGAATGCTTTACAATATTCATTATTCCCAACTGGTCATCATCCATGGTGAACACATCATTGTATTCACATATTGATTTCCTCACTTTCTTAATAGATTCTGATTCCAAATTGGTGCAGGACGATTCAGCATTTCGACCAATTTTTGTGAAACCTTACTCTACTTGGGAATTTTCTTCTGTGAATCTTGACTACCTCCTGTCACACACGACACCTAGCAGTATTCACTTGATGCGGTGTCTTTCATTTGCTTTCCTGGATACATGTAGGTGTTCAGTATCCTCACAGGTACTTCTCTTCTGTTCCTTGCCAAAGTTTTCCCAAAGTTTTCGTTGAGTTGGGCTACTACTGACTAGCTTGATGAGTCTAACGTGACCACTGCGAAGGTTTCGGTACAAATACCCATTCACCTAGGTTTCCGCCTGACCAGGGATGGTGATGTCCTCCGCGAGTAAGACGCGCGTCTTCTTTCCGAGGAATGGAATTTCGAGGTTTCCAATTATGAGCAAGTTGTTCCTTAATCCATCTCGCAATCCTGTCTTTTAATCACATCCATTCCTAGAATGACTTACTTCGTGATATTTACCACTAATACCTCGTGTTCCAGTGACATGCCGCCAAATAGTATTTTGGTATTGTTTCCCTTTCCCTTATTTCGATGTCTTTGGAGATTAAATGAGACCCATGTCGCCGCCATACCTACATCCGGTTTGCTTTTCTTCTAGAACCCGACGTATCACATCCTCTATACTCTCGGTGCTGACTTTGGAATAATCGGTGGTTCGTCTAACATCCATCTGGTCCCTATGTGCTTGGCTGCTTTAAACTCCAATGCGTGTGCTAGAGCATCGTACAAGGTATTAGGTCGGGCCATATGCAAAGTTTTTAAGTCCCGCTGTCTCTGAGCTCGTCCTCAAATGTCTGTACTTCTAGCTATTCCAGGAAACTGTCCGTTGCAGAAGGATACTCCAGCTTCACCAACCGTACGATATCAGCTTCGAATTCTTGCATTTTCTCAGAATTCCTCTGGACACGACTTTTTATTTGGGTGTGATGTACTTGTTGTAAACGTCAATTGCCATATGTCTTCTGGAGTTTGCTTATCACAAATTCTCTCAATCATTCTGTCGACTGGTTGGGATAATATGTTGAATATTCAAGGCCTCTTTCAATGCTACAATCAAAACTGTTGCTTTTTCTTAATTATTCCAACCATTCGCTGCTTGGAATTGTCTCTGATATGTGCACTATTCGGTTTCACGATAGAAAGATGGAGATTCAACCCTTGCTCAGCCAGTTTTCCAATTATTCATTGAATTCAATCGATCCTCAAAAATGTTCATCATACATTTTTTTTCGTCTTTAAAAGTTTCCGAAGTTTCTAACCGGTCTTCAATATTTCAGATTTTATTTTCCAGCCTTGGGCAATTATCGGTTATTGTTTTCAAACTTCTCATTTATTCTCTGTAGATGTTGATTTATCTTTGAATCTTTCTTCTAGAAACTTACTGTTGTCATCTATTTTGGATGGAAAAATTTTTGGCATTTCCTTCAATCTTATTCGTCAAATCCTGCGACTTTCTCTTCATTTTCTTATTGTTTCCCTCAATTTTATTAGTCATTTCATGACATTTTCTCCCATTTTCAATCCCAATTTTTCAAAGGATTCTTTGAGATAGACCATACTGGCCCGATCCATTTTTTCAGTTCGAGATCTCGTCACCGAAATTGAGACTAATTTTCAGAGTAGTGTTCTTTTAATGTTCGAAATTCGAGCATTATTCTAAAAAATATTCATTTTAGATAATATTTAAATTATTACGCAATCAAAAGTGGATCACGCCGAGCGAGCCGCCGATCGACCGAAATCTGCTGACTGGCTAGAAACAATTGATGCAACAGGGGAACCAGCCAGTGTTCTGATACCAAATATGGCAATGTTATTTTTATAGTCATTATTCAATTTATTATATATAAAATTAGAGTATAATCAATAAAATCATCCTTCATCCTTAGTCTGATCAATACACCTCTTCGGCAACCGTGGAGTAAAGACATCCCTTGAACGTTCTGAGTCTGGTCGTTCAGTTGCCTAAACCTTCAAGCAAGTGTTGTTTCAAATCGAAGAAACAACAATATTTTGGTTAACTTCTCATACTGTGTCTAATGTTACGTTTTTTTCAGACAATAACGCACAAATAACAAAACCTATTTTAATAAATAATTCATTTACACCACTTTATATTATAATGTACGTACAAATTATTCACTAGCTAACACGTGTCAGCAACATTTTCCGAACAACTCTGTCCTGTTTTACCCAAAGACCTGCACTTATATCGCATAATTATTCACTCAAGATGTTCCAGAACATCATTCGATTCCCTAGTGTTAAAATGCGGCCTCTGTCATCCTGTCATTTTATTGTGACAATTATTGTCTTTATTGCTCACCATATGGACTGCGACATCACGCGTAAATGTAATTTATTACTTCTTAAATCCTTTTGTCGGCTAGCACAAGCCAGGTTCCTACTCGGTATCGTTACAATAAAGATGATTGTTTCACTAATTGAACTTAGAAAATTGCACCTCCAATATCTTTGGTTGAAACACTTGGTAGATATAATTTCCAATGCACAACAGCATTGCATCAATCTTCAATTAATTATTCATAAGATAAAATTAGTAAAATCGAGGTTTTAATTCATGAACATGTTTCATGCACAGAACTTTTCAGTAACTTTTTGTAACCAGAAATAAAGCACAGACTATACTTTCAAGGTTTGCTTTGATGACAGATATATATAGTCATGGGTAAATATGTGGAACCTAGTAAATATCTCTGCATCTCTGCATACTGCTGTAGATTGCCTATTTGTGTACATATTTTTGAACAATTTTGTACTTCCGGTTTTACCGGGAGTAATGTCAATTTTGAAACAGACAGAAACTACAGAAGTTATCGGAAGAAACGTAGCGTATATAATACAACGAGAAAATTACTCAAACATTCAATCCAAACTTCGATGAAAATTAAAACAATGAAACTTAAAACTCACCAAGAATTGGATTAGAAGTATCGTATCGTCCATAATTTTGTTCATATCTCTGTTATTACAATTTGGTAGTCAGCAAGGTAAAAACAAATATACCACTTCTTCCTTCATTGGTAGTTATCCATGGTCTTCTGAAAATGCCCGGCTGCAAATAATTTTTGTGATGATAATAGAGCGATTCTGAAACATTCCATAATATGAAGATAAGAATATGAGTGTCAAGTATCTATTTTCTCGAATTACTATCTTAGATTATCATCATATCAAGTAAACAAAAGTTATCATTTCGCAGGTGGAATAGAATCCGTTATTATTAATTAAAATTGAGTTTATTAGAAGATCTGATATGTTCATAGGGTGTATCAAAATAAAACCAAAAGAATTCGATAAAAATTAACCAATGGATTTGTTAAAGTATGGAAGTGGATAGAAGTACGAATATCAATGTTTTTCATTCGATTAGACTTAGCGTGTAAAAAATTGAAAAATAAGTCGTTAGAAAAAATGTAGAAATTCTCTGATGTGAGGTATGAACCTTTTGCACGCTTGTTCTTTTTTTTACTTTGGAACAGTGTTATACTAATTCAATGAATGAACATACCTACATCTCAAATCGAAATTACCCATTCACAGTTTTTCATCATTTTCGTTTGGAGCTTATATTCCTTTCGCTGAAAAAACAATTGAAGGTAATTATATCCACCCCATCGAAAAACATTTAGAATATCTCTCTTCCAATATGAAGTTGTTCGTTGAAATATCATATATACTGATCAACAGTAGCTAGGGATCACTTATGAACTTCTCTTCATTTGTATTTTTTTCAAGTTATCTAGAGAATATCTGTACATTATATGATCTCTAAGGAAAAATTAAGATGTTTTGAATGTGGTATTTGTTATTAAATCTGTTTTTTTTCTCTCGTTCAAACACATAAGGTGACAATAATTGAAGAAATGAGAACAATATCAGCTTATCAGTCATGCCGAGAAGAAGTTTGGCTCCTGTGCAATTGGACCAAATCATACGGTGGATACAGGAAGGTTTGTCCCAGACAGAAGTGTCCCGGCGGTTGAATGTTTCGCAAAGTGTCGTGAGTCGGGCTTGGAATAGGTTCATCCAAAACGACTCAGTAGCTTATGTTCATGGGGGAGGTCAGCAGTGCAGTACAACAGCTGCCCAAGATCGTCTTTTGATCCTCAATGCTAGGAGAAATCCCACTTACCCGGCGTCGCGGCTCAATAGATCACTGAGAGTTGCAACAGGAGTTCTTATTTCGAACCAGACTACATGTTCGTGTTGAGAGCACGTAGGAGGGTACAACATCCCCGTTTGAATAGGGAACACCGGGTTCATCGACGGCAATGGGCTGAGGAGCACCGCAATTGGACAGTTGAAGATTGGGGCCGATGTTTATTTACGGATGAGTCTTCTTGCTTGGAGGGAAAGAGGTCGAAATATGCAGAACAGATTATGGTACCCACAACAGCTTTTGGCGGAGGTTCTATATGTGTATGGGGAGGCATTTGTTTGAAACAACGCACAGAGTTGGTTATTCTGCAGAACACCACAATGACCAGCCAGAGATATCACGATATGATTATTTAACCCATAATTGTTCCGTTTGCGGCTGCCTTGGGCGAGAATTTCATTTTAATTGACGATAGTGCCCGTCCACACCGTAGTCGTCTGGTTAATGAAGCGCTAGAAACTCATGCTATTGATAGGATGGACTGGCCAGCTCGCTCTCCAGACATTAATTGAATCGAACATGTCTGGTCTGAGATGTCTAGACAATTGTCAACCTTAGAACAACCGATCAATAACCTGGGGTACCTTTCTAACGCTTTACGGGATATTTGGACGAATTTTCCCCAAAATTTTGAAAATCGTTTGATTGAAAGTATGCCTCGTAGGGTAGAATGCTTGAGACGAGTTCGTGGGGGACCAACTAGATACTAGCTTAACCGAAACTTCAGCCTTCTTGTGGTTTCATCATAAAATTTTTATGTTATTCAAATACATAATTTTGAGTGTTTTTTTCCCTCTAACTTTCCATTTTTTCATTCTTTTTCCAAGTGAACCATATTATCAACTGAAAATACTCTGATATCTGACTAAATTTATAATCTTGGTGCGAATATTTCAGAAATAAATTTAGAAAAAGTAAGTGATCCCTATCAATTGTTGAGCAGTGTATATACAAATCCAAATTTTACAAAAGAGCTGATTCTTTGAAATCGAATTTTCCAAAACCTCTTCAAATCCTAAGGAGCCGTACATTTAGCTTTTTCAGAGCCTGATATTAGGTTGTCAGTTTTGACAACCTTAAATCAACTGAAATTCTATGACTCCCTGCCTTGAAGTGAATAAACTATTATATATTTTTTATATTCTACTATATAAAATATCTACGACGATGAAATCTGAGAATTTGATTCAAATCCGGTGGATAACAGCTACGAAGTATTCAAGAAATTATCTGATAATTTGAAAGAAAAATCTAGCATGACAATTTTCAGGAAATTTTGCGAGCATAATTGAATAATTTTATAACAATTTATATTTTATATAACGTGGTTGAAAATATAAGAAGGAAACTGCGATTTTGAAAAAGTTTCATTTTAAAAGTAATTGTCAAACTTAATAACGTTCTATAATTATAATAAACATCTATAATTTCTCTAAAAAACAAAAAAAACTTAAAAATTAAGGGTGTTTGGCATGTTTTCGCTGTAAATGGCGCCACCGCACAAAAAATCAGAATTGACTTCCGCCCATACTTCTGCAATTTCAGCTTTGACTCTCAAAGAGGAAAGACGTGTTTTGACGAGCTTGATTTTAAGTTTGATTTTAAGCGAGTAAGTTAAATTAGAAAAATATAATTGAAAAAGATATTGAACACCCAAATTTCGATGGTTATTCTGAATTTTTGGGTAAAATTTGAAAACGGGTCACGTCCGATTTTTCAATTTTGAGTTAGGTCCAGTGTAAAATTTTAAAATTTTAATTTACAATGGAGACACGACGACGAGGCAGACCATTGGGTTCTTGAAACGCTACCAGGACAACCCGAATTAAAAGAAACCGACGCCTCGTTCATAACAATAATCAGGCAATGCGATCAGTATTTGTAGCGAGAAGGACTCCGGTTGAAGACGAAATTCCCGCGTTTTCTGTCGGCGAAATGAGCGAATCTTGTCAAATTTGCAATGCATTTTAGGGATGTAAAAGGGCGAGATGGATTCAGCCAGTGCTGCCAGAAAGGCAAAGTTGTAATGAGCGAGCAGAGGCAATTGAAAGAAGTACAAGCTTTGCTCAGAGAACTTTACACAGGAAGAGATGAAGAATCGAAGAATTTCCAAAACAATATACACCAGAATAACAGTGCCTTTGCGTTTGCTTCCTAAAAAGTTAGCTTCCGTTCTGGACCCGCTCCTCTTTTTATTGTACACGTCAGACCTGCCTTCAGTGGTAAAGTCGGCTTGCTCGTTGTTTGCCGACGATGCCAAAATCTACGGGACTCCCTTCACCCATTTCCATGTTTTACAGGATGATCCTCCCACTGTGATCTTGGAGTAGTTATCACTGAGGACCTGTCGTGGTCAGAACATATTGTGGCTATTACCAGCAAAGCCAAACGAATGCTCAACATGATTCGAAAGAGTTTTGGAAGATGTGACCCTCAGACCTGCAGAATCCTTTATACTACTTTCATTCGACCAATCCTCGAATACGCCGGTCCCGTGTGGGCATCTGTTTTGCGCAGAGATGCCCGTTTACTCGAATCGGTCCAGCGTGGGGCTACTAAGATGTCGTACGGATTTGTGAGAACTCCCTACGAGGAAAGACTATCCGTGATGCACCTCACGTCATTCGAGGCTCGCCGTCTGCGGGGGGACCTGATCACGGCATACAGAGCCTTCCATGGCTTGTTCGGTGTGGATCTGTCATACCTATTCAGCCGTAATCCACTGAATCACTTGCGAGGTCACAATCTGAAGTTGGCGAAGGAGAAGTTCAACACCTCTGGAAGGGAGCACTTTTTATCAAACAGGATTTTTGCTGCGTGGAATGCTCTGCCAGAAGTTGTGGTGAACGCTGCGTCGGTGAATGGGTTCAAGAGTTCTCTGGACCGATGGTTCGCGGGTTTAGTTTCTCGTTAATTGTTCTTTGCTTTTTTGTTGTATTCAGTACTATGACATATCTTTCATTGTAAAGTTATTTTGTGAGTTTATTGAATTTATTTCTCAACTCTTCTCAAATTGTAATAATAATAATAATAATAAGAGAATTTGCATCAACTGGCCCTTATTCATTTTGTCTGCATGGAATATCATACAGCCGAATTGGTTCCATTATTCCGCAACCTGGAAACACGCCCAGATTCTGTCAACTTTACACACTTGATGCTAATGAAGCTCTGCAACATAGATTCCAACACCCAGCTAAGCAAGGATGCAATCCAGTGACAATGCTTCGACTAGATGAGATTCTTCGTGAAAATAACCCATTTGCAAGCGCTTTTTACACAATGAGAGAAAGATTACGAGAAGAACGTCGCAAAGCTATAGCTGAAAATCGTGAATTACCAGATATTCGATTGGTTTCTGCGCGTACAGACAACGATTCTAGAAGATACAGTGTGCAGACAGGAGACAGTGTTGCAACAACCCATAAGACCAGGGTTTAGTGCATTACACAGCGTGGGAAATTTGTTTCAGCAGTACGTTTGCTGTTCATACGTCAATCAAGAAAGTAATAACTTAAATTGGATAAGACAGAATTAGCCAAAATTAAGAACAGAAAGGTTTCAAGGTTTAATGGATTATGTAGAACAAGAAGCGCAGCAGAGAAATGTTCCTCCAGGAAGAGTTATTATCTTGCCATCAAGCTATAAAGGAAGTCCACGGAACATACAGCAAAATTACCAAGATGCCATGGCAATTGTGCGGAAATATGGTGAACCAGACCTTTTCATAACCTTTACCTGTAACCCGAAATGGCCTGAAAGAGTTCAAAATCTTAAACCATGGGAAAAAACCGAGCATCGTCCGGACTTAACAGCTCGTGTGTTTAATTTGAGGTTGAAAGAAATGTTAAATGACCTATTTGTGAAAAATATATTCGGACAAGTTGTTGCTCATGTTTATGTTATAGAGTTTCAAAAACGAGGACTTCCACTTGCTCATCCTCTTTTAATTCTTCAAAATGAACATAAAATGCGGGAAGCAAACCAGATTGATAAAGCGGTCTGGGCCGAAATCCCAGCCCAAATGAATATCCCAGACTTTATAATAGTGTAATGCGACATATGATGCACGGACCGTGCGGTACTCTAAATGTGAATTCTCCATGTATGTCGAATGATAATTGTCAGAAGAATTTCCCAAAAGACTTTCAAGAGGAAACCGTCGTTCGTGATAATGGCTATCCAAAATATAAAAGAAGAGATACAAATATAACTTACGACCGGAATGGAGAACCTGTGGATAACAGATGGGTGGTGCCATACAATCCATACTTGAAATATGACGCTCATATAAATGTAAAAATCTGCACTTCAATCAAGATTGTTAAATATTTGTATAAATATGTCTACAAGGGTTATGATAGTGCTGCAATTGAAATTCATCAACGTGTTCCAATGGAAAATGTAGGCATTGAAATGGTAGAAGGTTTCAATAACCAAGGAAATCCACAACGCTACCATTTCGACGAAATACGAACTTTTCTTGATGCTCGATATGTGGGTCCACCAGAAGCAGTTTGGCGACTAATTAGTTTTAGTATGGACGGAATGAGCCACGTTATAAAGCAATTAGCAATTCACTTAGAAGATCAACAAAATGTCGTATTTGTGGCACGGTGCAGAAGAAGCAGCGGTAATTAATAATGCCAGTAAAGATACCACATTAAATGCATTTTTCAAACTCAACTGTGACGCCAACAGCGGTTCTAAAGATTACCTCCACCATGAAATACCAAATCACTATGTTTGGGAAAGAAATGCTTGGAAGAAAAGACAACGAGGAGGTGAAGTTATAATTGCAAGAATGTACTATTTCCTACGATTGTTACTTTTGCATGTTAGTGGCCCTAGATCTTATGCCGACTTGAAGACAGTCAATGGCACGACATAAGCAACGTTTCTTGTAGCTGCAAAAGCAAGGCATCTATTGCATGAAGAGGAAGAGTGCTATATTCGTATACCTCCAGGTTTCGTGCACGAAAAACAGGAGATTTCATCTGATTTTCCAGAAGCTCCGTTTTCTTTTTCGCGCGTTCCACGTTTTCTTCCTGCAGTTGCTCCAATTGCTTCTGCTCTTCTTCTTTTTGCTTCTTTTTCAGAAGGCTGTTTTGAAATCGCCGCTGTTGGCGTTTCAGTTGGGCGTCGGAAAGTTTTTTGGGCATTTTTTTAAACACGTCTTCACTCGATGAAAGCTAGACACAAAAGGACAAGAACGGCTGCTTATGGGGGGCATTTGCTAATAACGACCGCGCGCTTCCTTACTTGTGCCCGTGGCGACACGGGCTTCTCCACTATTTCTTAATAATTTTTTTTTGACTTTTCATGATTATTCATGCTGAATTTGTAACCTTATCGATAAAACTTCTGAAGAAATAAGATTTAAGCAGAAACCAATCAAGGTTTTATTGAACATACATAATTGCCATACGTGGGCTATTGAAAATCCACACGGTAGGAGAGATTCTAATTTTCAACACAGATTTAGTGTGAACCTGTGGTCTGGTCCATTTGAACTCCCATTCAGACTAGATGGAGAAACTTACAAAATTTCTTGGAAAATGAACTTCCATTATAGTTGGAAGATGTGAAACTTCAGCTGCGACGCACCATGATATGCCGGAATGACGGTGCCTTGTGTCACTATGCAACAATAGTACGAAATTTTCTGAATGGAAATTGCCTCAATAGATGGATCGGACGAAGCGGTCCAATTAGGTGGCCTTCACGCTCTCCTGACCTTAATTCTATAGACTTTTTCATTTGGGTTTTTTTTAAAGAAATCGTCTACGCTAGGGAATCTCCGAGTGAAGAAGAATTAAGGCAGAAGCCGAACGTAATATAAAGAAAACAGGGAAGATTTAGGCGATTAAAATACAGATGTTTACATAGATGTAGAATGTGCTTCGCCGCTGCAGGTGGTCATTTTGAAAATCTATTATAAATTTAATGAATGACTTTTTTTTTACATTATTATCACTCATTCATTAACAAAACCATCTCTTACTTAAGAAATTTGTTAACTAATTTAAGTTTATTTTGGACAATGATTTAATGGAAAAACATTTTAACACAACAAATTTTAGCTTATTTACAGTAATTTTGATTAGTTAACAAGTGAATTCAGCCTTAATAATCATAAAAAGACAAACAATTTTTCAACATTCCACCTTGTGAATTAGATGGCGGATTTTAGCAAAAAAGCCCATTGAGTACTGCTCATTTTAAATGATCCTGATTGCTGAGAGTTAGGCGCATTCTAATAGTATATTCAGTAATCAAAAAAATATCCATTTTTTATTTTTATTTATGTTTTTTTTTTTTTTTGTATTTTCACACTTGGACGGGGAGCCAGGGTTTTTTTTACTGGGGTTTTTTCCCTAGGCTTTTATGTCATACGCCGAATTGTATGATACCCCGTCACTAACCCCTGATCTATATGCTTTATTGTTTGCTAACTAAATATTGTCAGCCAAAAGTTCAAAAGAATATATATATATATATTTATGTTTTAAAGTTCTGTTCATAATCCACTTGACGTTTTGAGCTTACTTTAAAGTTTCAAAGCTAATTATTTTATGTATCAAAGTACAACTTACGGGGAATTCATTGCAAAAGGAAAAAGTGAAAAAAAAAAAGTTTTATACTTTTTCTTTAGAATTTTTTTATGTGATTGAGAATAAAACTTCTAATTTTTCTAATAATAATTATATCTCGAAAATCGTGAATGAGCGCGGAACATGCATGGAGTATTTCGCATACTCATGACACGAGAAAACTATTGTTTTCCGGCCATCCTGTATAAACTTTGCGCCAGGGTGCTTACCTATGAATTTAATAGATTACATTTACATAATGATGTTTTGGGAACATGAGTGATAAATTATTGAAACATGAAAATATTAAATCTTCCGATGTATTAGATCCCTTGATTTTTAAAATTCCGCTCATTGAAAAAAAGTTTGGTAAATTAACCCCTTTCAACTTTCTCCACATAATTTACAGATCAATATTCGATCGAGTGATCATTCATCAAGTTATTAAGGAAAACAAATTTCTGATAATCCTAACCGCGGAACCATTGGAGAATTTCTCACAATAAATAACTTGAACGAAAAACTACACAATATAACGCAAAATAAGCCGGCCGGACCTGATGGACACAAGTTTTGACATTAAAATTTGTATCATATTAGTAGGAGCCCCATCATTCGATACATTTTTTGGCTTGATATTTACGAATGACAGGCATTTGAAACAAAAGATAGCTCGACATTCCATAAGCAAAAATGTTGTTTGTTACACGTCGGAAAAACATGCGTGAATTTCCGTGTTTAACAACATAAGACGTGCGCACGGAAATAGCTAATTTTATTTGAATACAATCATAAATAAGGAACGTTGAATGATTTTTTGAAGCGACAAAATTAATGAACGATTTTAAAAAGATGAAATCCACATCGATGAACTTATCAAAGAGTAAAACAATATATGTCAACTATTTTTCCGAAAATTATATTCATTGGAACTCAATAATAGGTACCTATTTGATTATTTCGAGGACTTTGAAGTTATTTCATAACCAACACATTTTCCACATTCACTATCACGGATTTACAGGATATCTGGTTTTATTCAGCTAGACATCAGTACATATTGATAAATAATAATATATTCATGCTTTCTAATTTGTTGGAGAATCGTATACGTAAGCGCCATCTATTCTTCGAAGATAGAGGTATATTCCTTACATGCAGAGTTCCAGGATTGTAGATGCCTCTGTGGAACACGTTTTATGATCCTCGTACAGATGGTTCTCTCAGTCAGGTTAAAGTACAGTGACTTTATACAATAGGCTATAAGACATGAATGGTCGGCGGGAAATATTAGATTCAATTATGAACCATTATTTTCTAAGATATCTTTTACTGTACGATCTTTCTACTCAAAGAAAAATGATGTTGAAAAAAGTCGAAAAGCTCATTTTGGAATTTAATTCCACCTATCTACCCAAAATAACATTGGTAAAAGATAGCAGAACTGAAAAATATTCATAGTTACTCGTTTTCAATTCAATATTTATATTATCTGATATACAGAGCATTTCAAATACAACTATAAAATCGACATTCTTCTAAAGGCGTCACTATTATGAAAAATCACCTCAAAAATTAATGGCATCATTTTATGAAGACCAATGGTGGCCCATTTTAGCATATATGTATATATTTATTACAGTGATGAATTTTATTTGGGTATTTGGAAATATCAGGAATGATCAACAATCAAAATTGTAAAACATCTATATTTCGAACTTTTTTGCAGTTCCTCTTCAGGATGCTATAGAGGAAATAATGAATATAAGAAATTGAGCACAATATCACAAAAGAACTAACTTACATACAAAAGATTATTCGAATAATTTACAAGAACTTGAAATATCGAATTTGACAAATAATTCATTATGTGATTTCATGTAATTCTCAGTTAGTGATGTTAGTGAAGAGGAAATGTTTGAAACTAAGAATTACATGAAATCACATAATGAAGTATTTGTCTCTACTGCTGACAAAGGCATTGTTACTGTTTTGATGTCATATGAACAATATTTGCAAAAAATGAATCTACTTCTACAATATCCAATTGTTTATAAAAAACTCAGAAAAGATCCTACTGATTAATTTCGAAATAAAAATAATAAGTTAGTTACACAATTGAAAGACAAAAGTCATATAGATACGATCACAGCCAAACATTTGACTACATATAAAGCAGTACCACCAAGAATTTATGGACTTCCAAAAATCCATAAATAAGATATTCCTCTGAGACCAATAGTTTCTACTATTAATTCATCAACAAGCCATTTAAATCACAAAGCACAAATCCTCACGGAGGCCTTCTCAGATTTTCACATGTATTCTGTGACCGATTCGTTTCAATTTAGCCAAGAAATTAACAATTACATGTTACCCCAAAGATATAAACTCATTTCTCTTGATGCTGTTAGTTTATTCACAAATATCTCAATTGATTTAGTTTCAAGAATTATTCAGTCTGAGTGGACCAGAATAAGTCAAGTCACATCCATTGAAAGAACTTTATTCATGTCCATCATCAGATTTTTGTTTAATTCCAGCTATTTTGTGATTAGAGGAGATTTCTATACCCAAATTTTCGGATGCTCAATGGGTAGCAAACTCAGTTCCATCCTTGCCCAGATTGTCATGTTAACACTACTTCAACACTGCATCCCAATACTACCCTTCTCAGTTCCAATCGCTTACCAATATGTAGATGATCTTCTTTTTTCGATTCCTGAACATATGACTCTTGAGACTTTAAGAATTTTCAATAGTTTTGACCTACATCCAATTTACAGTTGAAAAAGAAACTGACACAACTTGACACAAAAGCAGTCAGATCTGTAGATAACCAGATTAAATTGGACTGGTATCAAAAACCAACTTCATCAGGTCGTTTTATTAACTACAAATCCAATCATTCTTGGAATATGCAAACAAATCTTATGAATGGAATGTTTCGAAGGATCAGAAATATTTGCCATCCTGAATTTTTAAACAATGCTGAAAGAAAATTATTCAATATATTAAAAGATAATATTGAAAAAATATTTCACCGCGTTATCTTCTCTTTGAATTAAAAGATAATGTTTATCCTAAATCTTTTGTTCAAAAATGTTTCCATTCTATTATAAACGATGTCAATAATGAAGAACTCAGTTTAAATGCCATTGTCTCGAATAATATCGTTCCAACTGAACCCATAGAAGCAAAGAAATATGTTACCCTTCCTTCCAGACCTGACTCCAAAATTAACAAATATTTTCAGACATCAACAACATAAAGATTGCCAAATACAATCCATTAATGGTAGGAAGCATATTCAACAAAATGAAAGATAATATCAAAAGACTCTCCAAATCAGACCTTATTTATCAAATTTCATGTGAAGATTGCAATGAGGTATATATTGGACAAACGTCACAAATTCTAAAAAAACGCATTGCCTAACACAAAAGTGACACCAGATTATGAGCTGAAAGGTGTGCATTAGCCAACCATTCATCAACCCTCGATCATTCTTTCGATTTTGACGGTATAAAAAATTTTATGTAACAAAAATTACTATAATAAGAGACTATTTCTTTGGAAAGATAGATAGATAGATAGATGTATTTACTTCCAGAGTTATTATCACCGGATAATAAGATGAAAATACGTCAAAGTATCATGCAAAATCAAGAATTACCAGAACAGCAAACAAACTATAGTGAATACGTAGTACAATAAGTTTTAAATTCAGCTATCGAATATGGTTCACATTCCATAATCATCGGAAATATACATTTTTTTAAATATTCTAAATTCAGCTATACTTATGATTGAGGCAGGCAAATAGTTATATAATTTAATAGCGATGTATACGGTACTATGCTCGGTTAAATTGAGCTTATGGGAGGGAAAAAAGTAATCACATATTCTTCTAGTTTTTGTATTCACATTCTTATGCTTTTCGAAATAGTGTATGTTTCTATAATAATAATAATAAGTTCTTTATTTTCAACAGGTCCTTACCCAATTACAGAAAATAACTAATTAATATTCAATCAAATAGAGACGTCAGCAGACAGCGTCGCCATAAAAGTGAAAAGAAAATGTATACAAGCCAATATTATGAAAGAAAATAAAGAGAAATCAACAAAATTTACAAATCCATAGACATATCGAAAAAAAGGAATCACTACTCATTTGCTCCATACTGTACAAAAGTATCAAAATAATTATAAAGGTGACCAAGATAATTGCATCAAAAGCTGCTAACAAATACAAAAAAAAAAATCACAAAAGTATCTCAAAAATATAGGTGACCATTGCATACATGAGTTCAATTCAACCCTCGCAAATAACTCGTGATGATACTTGATAGCGAGTGAATATCACAGCTACCAGCAACCGAATTGAATGTAGATTCCATGAACCAAATCGGCGACTGCAACAATGAGTTACTTCTGGGGGTGTCAAGATGGAATAGTTCCACAGAACGAGAGCTCTGCCTTTCAACTCGGAAACCCAGAGCAGACAAGAGAGGTGGGCAATCGATGGTGTCGTGCAGCAAACCATACAGAACTTAAGTGATAATATCCCTCTCCTTTCCTGCAATGAAACCATAGTGAATCTACACAACAACTCCCGGTGATCAAACCCTCTGGGTGGATAAACTCCATCCTCTCTCCAAACTAAGAACTTCAAGAACCTCCACTGGACGGCCTCAAGGTGGTATTGATGGCAAAAGTAAACAGGATGCCAAATCACGCTACAATACTCCAATTTGCTCCGAATTAGGGAATGGAACAGACTGATGAACGTTGAGGTGTTCCTAAAATACTCCCCACTGCGAACAACGAACCCATACATCTTCGAGGTAGTTGAAATCAGTTGTGTGATGTGCGGAATAAAAGAGAATTTCTGATCAAAGATCACACCAAGATCCCTGATCTTGTCAAAACGAGACACCAATTGACCATCGATATATATATATTCTTTTGAAATTTTGGCTTACAATATTTCGTTAGCAAACAATAAAGCATACAGATCAGGGGTTAGTGACGGGGTGTCATACAATTCGGCGTATCACATAAAAGCCTAGGGAAAAAACCCCCATCGATAGAATAATCGTATTGCAACATCTGCTTCTTTCTTGTAAAAGAGACGACTGCACACTCTGAAACATTCAAACTCAAAAAGTTAACTCTACACCAATCAGCCACTCGATCGAGAGCAAGCTGAAGCTGAACACAGTCATAGAACGATTGAACCGCACAGAAAAACTTCCAAGTCGCTTCCGCGAACATCAGATGGAGCAAATCGACAACATCCATCATATCATTTACAAATAATATGAAGAGCAAAGGACCAAGATTAGACCCCTGCGGTATTCCAGAGGTAAGTATGAACTCAGTCGATTGAACACCCTCCAGTGGAACCACCTGCCGACGGTAACGGTAATAACAAGATAAGAACGAATCAGATCAACCAGTCGGTCGGAGAAACCAAACTTCCTGCGCAACTTTAAAATAAGAAGCTCATGAGCGACTCTATCGAAAGCCCTCTGGAAATCGGTGAAAACCACATCGACCTGTCCTGCGGAATCGAGAACTTCAAAAACATATTGCGCAAATTGCTCTAGGTTGCTTGTGCAAGATCTCCTCGACATGAATCCATGTTGCTCAACTCTGATGTAACTTCTGACAGATGGATAAATAGAATTGTACAGGACAATTTCTAGGAGCTTAGAGAAATTTGATAGGATGGATATCGGTCTGTAATCACTAAAAATGACAAAACAAAAGTGTTCGATAAATGAAAAGTCCCGGAAGTGTAAGCATACTATTGTTTCTGAAGGTACCTCTGCAGGAATCTCTATATTTCATCCGAAACAACACCCTTAGGGCAACTTTCTGAGTAATAAAAACTCGAGCTGACTGAGAGGAGCTTCCCCAGAAAATAATTCCATAACTCAGTAGTGATTGGAAATTGGCATAAAAGACTGTTTTCACTGTGTTCACATTAGTCTGATTTCTGAGGATCTTCAAAGTATATATTTCTGAATTAAGCCTGGATACTAAGGCTTCACAGTGTAAACCCCAGTTCAGGTTCTGATCGATTGAAATTCCCAGAAGATTAGTATTGGAGCTAACTTGAATAATACCTTGCTCGAGCTAGATGTTTGCTGGACGAGTAACTTTAGTTCTTGTATTGTTAAAATAAATGATCTTGGTTTTTCCAGGATTCAGTGTTACTTGGTTATCTGTGCACCAATTTTCGACATTGCATATCACTCTGCTGACATTATCAGTTACGCTATTCAGATTCTGATTGGATATCATTATGTTCATGTCATCAGCATACAGGAAAGAGTCTATATCATCCTGCGACCCAGTCAATAAAACCATATCTCCCAATACTGAAGGAAGGTCATCAATATACACTACAAATGACAAGGGAGCCAGAATTGAGCCCTGGAACACTCCTTCTTGGAGCCTCTGAGGATTCAACATGTGAGCCTGCACAGTCCAATACAACTATTTGCCTTCTGTTTTCCAAATAGCTCCTCATGAGCTTTAAAGGAACACCTCTCATGCCATACCTTTCGAGCTTATTAAGTGGTCTGTTGTGATCAACACGATCAAAAGCTTTCGAAAAATCAACAAAAATTCCTATTGGAATTTCATTCCTTTCCAGGGATTGATTGATTTTCCTCAAGATTTCAAACAGGGCTGTTTCGGTACTACGAGCTGGAATAAAACCGTGTTGCTTCTTAGATAGGATGTTAAATTTCTTAAAGAATTTTTAGAGTCGGTTAGCAAGAATCTTTCCAAATATTTTTGAAAATCTTGTTACCAGAGTGATGGGCTCGGTGATGGGTCTATAATTGGTCAAATTATCGGGATTTCCTTTTTTGAAGAGTGGCTTGACAAGTGAAATTTTTAAGGAATCAGGAAAAATACCACTCTTGAAGGAACAGTTAATAATATGACAGAGAGGTTTTAAAATCTATGCTATATGAGCTTTTATAATCGTGATTGGAATATTATCACGACCGCAACTGTAGAAAGAACTTCTGCTTTTGTAAGATCAAACAGACAGAACGAATTAGAAACTCGTTTGGTAGTTAGATGCAGATTTGCGATGTTATCTGACTTACTCGATGATGGTGTGGTGAAGAAATTGTTGAATGCATCAGCTAATTCGTGCATGTTTTGGTAAGCATGTGAGATGGCAGGGTAAGTATTTTCTCGTGAGTTGGGACTTCCGATTCTGGCCTTGATGATCCTCCAGACCGCTCTAGATTTATTTTCTGCATTGTGAATTACATTTTTGTAGAAAGATTTTTTGTTATTTTCAAGGGCTTCATCATGGCTAAGTTTCACTTCATTATATTTGTTTATCAAATTTGGGTTATGTCTGGGCAATTAGAATAAAATATCCAATAATCTCTCTTTGTCTTCAGTCTCTTGAGTGGTTTTGAGTCCTTCCTCTGACAGTCATTAATTCTCTTGTGAGGAAAGGCTTTATCAAACAACAAATTCATTGAGTTGGAAAAAACATTCCACATTTCATCAGGACTGGTCTCAGGACAGTCAAAAATATTAGACCTGTTACATTTTTTCAGTTCTTCAACAAGAGTTTCATGCGTTCTGACATTAAAAACTCTTACCTTTTTTTTAAGAACACTTTTTCGGGGTGCCTTCATTGAATGAAATCTGAATTTCAAACCTGAATGGTCCGCCAGATGTTCTTCAACAACTGTTGTCGTCCCTTCAGTATTTGTTATGTGCAATTTGCATGTACAATGGGACAATGTGATGCAAATATGAACGCCTAATGAACCTACCTAATGAACAAACCTATATCTCAATTCAAAGATAACTAGTAATAATTTCCCCCAAGTTTTGTCAGCTGCTCCTCCTAAAAACTTACGTCAGTGCTTTTCTGAATCTTGACAACGTCATCGACATCGAATTCTCTCTCTGTGAAAAATTTTCCATATAATAATAGCAATAAGATCGGGAACCAGAGAAAAAATCGAAAATGGTCCGTCAGGGGACCCGCGAGGCGTAGCCGAGCGTGAGGCCCGCAGGGCCGAACCCGGGGCAATCTTAAAACAGATCGAAAAGGCGTATCCTCTTCTAGGAGAAGCGACCCCGAAACCCGCCCCGGGCGCTCTTAAAGTGCCCGTAATTTTCAAACGAAAATCGCGAAATCGGCCATTTTCGCGAAATCGCCCAAAGGCGAAAAACGGTAGAAAGTACTCCTATGAAGCCGAAGCATCTCGCGGGGAGGGGGTCGCTTTTTCTGGACGAGGAACGTCCCCATGCGTGGCTACGAGCTCAGCCGCGGAGCCCCTCGAAATCTATACGAAAATTATGCATATAAAACGGCAATTTTAGACTCGCGACTTCCTGAAACGTCAAAAACCACACCTACGTTTTCCTCCGTGCCGGTCGAAAACGATATAAATCGCCCGCGATCGGTAGAAAACGAATCTACGTGAAATTTCCCATCTCTGGGTACCAATTTTCACATCCAAGTAGCGAGTCAAGGCCGCGAATTCTTCATTCGAAATTCGGCAATTTATACGGTGAAATGAGGCAAAATGTCAGAATTTCTCATACGATTCCGATGATAGCCGAACGCGAGCTCCAAATTTGAAAATACGGCATCAATTTTTCGCTCGATATGGCCGGTGAAAGATTGTTTTCGCCTTTCAAGCACTCGAATAAGAATCTACAGGAGATTCCGAATCTCTAGATACCTACCACTTTTCGTGAATCGCAAGAAAAACACCTCAAATATGCGTTTGAAAATCGTCATTTCAGGCTCTATTTTCGCGCTAATTCATTTTCGTCCTTGAAGAATGCACACAGATCGCGATGAATCGCTATACAGGCTGTGCTATCTCGAAAAAATCGCTATACAGGCTGTGCTTATGGAAAGCACTGATTTTCACCAGATTCTTTCTTCGAGAGATTTCGTGTTACTTAGGGTTCTATCATGTTTTCCGCGTTTTTCGTATTTGGTCGGTTTCTTTCTTGGTGGAATGCACTGAACTCGAAACGATAGAGTTATAAACGATATTCTTTCGGTTTGTTTTTATGAAGAAAGCACCCACTGCGAATCAATTATATACAGGGTGTCCCATATGCATTTTTCTTCAAGTTCTTTCGCGAATGGGAGCTGATTTCGGTATAATGTCATACAGGGTGTGCGATTCACTTTGAATTTGCGATCGGGTGATATACTTTTTTTTGCGCAAATTCGAGTTTTTGTGTTGTTTCGGGGAGTTTTGGATCTTAATTCGATAAAATATATTCGATTCATATACAGGGTGTCAGATCTGAGTAGCGCTGACATTCACCAGAGTTTTTCTCCAGCTTTTGTGCTTTTCCGCGTAAGGGAGCTTAATTCAATGAAATCCCATACAGGGTGTGCCATTAACAATGATTTCGCGATCGATTGATATACAGGGTGTGCAATTTAAAAGTTCTTTCATTATTTTTTGCACGCTTTCGGTTTTTTGTGCTCCTCGGGGTTTTACGCTTTCCTTCGAGTTTTTTTGCGCGCTTTCGGTGATTTTGTGCTCCTTCGGGGTTTTTTCGGTTCCTTTGGATATTTTTCGTTCATTCGTGGTACTTCGGGTTCTTTCTTCGTGGAATGCACCGAACTTGAAACGATAGAGTTGAAACGATATTCTTTCGGTTTGTTTCTTATGATGAAAGCACCCACTGCAAATCAATTATATACTGGGTGTCCCATATGCATTTTTCATCATGTTTTTTCACGTGTGAAAGCGAATTTCGGTAAAATGTCATACAGGGTGTGCGATTTACAATGAATTTGCGATCGGGTGATATACGGGGTGAGCACTTTACAAGTTCTTCTGTTTTTTTGCGCGCTCAAGTTTTTTCAAGTTTTTGTGTTCCTTCGGGTTTTTTACGGAAAAATTATCTTCGAAACATATACGGGGTGTTACATAGGAGCTCCATAGAATAATTTTGATACTTCCTTCGTGGTAATTACTGAACTCGAATAGATGGAGTTACAACGATATTCTTTTGGTTTTTTTTTTTCACTGCTAATCAATTGTATACTGAGTGTCTCATATGCATTCTCCTTTAAGTTTTCTCGCGAATGGGAGCGGATTTCGATAAAATGTCATACAGGGT
This sequence comes from Micraspis discolor, assembly GCA_030674115.1. Lineage (NCBI taxonomy): Eukaryota > Metazoa > Arthropoda > Insecta > Coleoptera > Coccinellidae > Micraspis > Micraspis discolor. The sequence continues at coordinate 92,073 of JARTUT010000494.1, read as the reverse complement.
GTGCAATTTACAATAAGTTTACGGTCGGGTGATATACGGGGTGTGCAATTTACAAGTACTTTTGTGTTTCGGGTTTTTTTCAGGTTCCTTTAGATTTTTTGTGTTACTTGGTGTTCTTTCGTGTTTTTTCGCGTTGTTTCGTGTAATTTCGGTTTCTTTCGTATAACTTCGGTTTCTTTCGTGTTTCTTCGGATTCCTTCGTGTTTTTTCGCGTTTCTCCGTGTTTTTTCCAGTTCTTTCTAGCTTTTTCGCTTTCGACGGGTAATTTGACGTGTTTCGTGTTTCTGCGCGCTTCATTGATGTATGGGCCCTATTGATCTGCGGTCTATATTGATCTATGGTCTATATTGATCCATATTGAACTACTGGCCTATTGAACTACTGGCCTATGGATCTACGGGCCTATGGATCTACGGGCCTATTGATCTACCCGCTTACTAGTTGATTAATATTACGCCAACTGACACTGATAGAGGACTCCGGAATACGTCAAACGAATATCGATCTAAGACGATGAACTTTCGATGACAGCCCTGGGGAATTCATGACATTTCTCATTTTCTCTTGAGTAAATGAAAACAATTATTTAAATTTTGAAAAATCATATCTCCAGAACTAATAGCTTGTCGAAGTCGAGAGTGGAATTTATGTATACGTCTGATAAAACTGCACCATAAAAAAATTTTTATTTGAACAGTGTCATTTGAAAAAAAAATTTTTTTTTTGTTACTCCGAACCTATTCGGCCGATTTGACCGAATAACGAACTTAGCCGAGATATTTATACCTCAAACCTATTCTGAAAGTTTCAACTCTCTAACTTCATCCGTTCGAGAGTTATCGTGTTCACGGAACGGACGGACGGCCGGACGGACGGACGGACAGAATCGATTTTGACCACGGATTATTCATCAGTAGGTCCAAACAAAACTATTGATACCACTTTTGCCCAAAAATTCGAAAGTCACAGACATTTGGGCAAATTGATAAGCACTCTGTTCAGGTGAACAACAGCGCCAAAAAGAACGGCTCCAGAGATCTCAATGAACAAACATTCATTTGAGAGCACAATCCATGACATTATTTGTGAAAAATTATTTCGGTCGAATGTCCACCACAGCTCACTTGAATTTTATACATTCGAGTAGGAGTTCATGGGATATATTGAGAAAATTAGGTGAAGCTACTCCCCTTGCCTCATCATCATCAAAAATTGATCCAAGTTTAATCGCTCGCCGCCTAGTTAATGTATCTGAATCAGTCAATATATCCCAATCTAAAATAAGGAATATGAAGAAAAACTTACACATATTCAGGAGATCAGCTCCTACTTTAGAACATGTGTCACATCCATTCAATATAGATGAATTGAGGGCTGCAATCAAATCTATCAAATCTCGAAAGGCAGTAGGTTTTGACAGAAGTTATCCAGAATTCATCAAACATTTAGGAAAAAAGGGCCTTGTCTTGGTTATTGTCTTTCTGTAACAATATTCTGAATTCAGGAAACTTTCCTTCCGAATCTCGTAAGGCTAAAGTAATAGGTATTCTGAAACGAGGAAAAAATCCTTGTGATCCTAGTAGTTATCTACCCTTCAGTTTATTGAGTGTTCCTTTCAAGATATTAGAAAGGCTAATTCTTTTAAGAATTGAATCTTCTATAGAAAATGCTCTACAAAACTTCCAGGGAGGCTTTAGGTAAAATAGAAATTGTTCAGATCAGGTTCTCAGCCTTACAAGAATCAGGCTTCAATGATAGGTTGAAAACAGGAGCTGCTTTCATTGATTTATCTTCGGCATATGACACTGTGTGGAAAGATGGATTAATTTTCATACTCTATACCCATCTGAAGTGTGGGAAAATGGTATGATTATTAGAAAGTATGTTATCTGATAGAAGGTTTCGTGTTTTTATTGACAATAAGAGTAGCAATTTCAAAACATTGAAAAACGGTCTACCGCAAGGATCAGTTTTAGCACCTTTATTTTTCAATTTATATCTAAGTGATTTACCCACGACATCATCTCAGAAATTTGTTTATGGTGACGACATTGCTATTGCTTACCAATGTTCGGATTTCCATACTCTGGAAAACATACCTACTGTTATCTGTTTTGGAAATTTTAAAGAATTATTTTATTGAGTGGCGATTATGCCCAAATCCCAACTAAACAGAGGTATCTTGTTTCCATCTGAATAATCATGAAAAATATAGGAAATTAGCTGTAACTTTCAATGATTCTCCTATCGAACATAATTTCTATCCAAAATACTAAGGAGTTAAATTAGATTCATCTCTCAATTTCAAAGCTCATTTACATGATCTGAGCCTAAAACTGAAACCTAGGAATAATATTGTTCAGAAAATAGCTGGATCATCTTGGGGTGCTGATGTACCACTCTTCGCACAGCATCTCTAGTCCTAGTTTTTTCTGCAGCTGAGTATTGTTGCTTTGTTTGATTTAATAGTATACATACACAAAAAATTGATGCACAATTGAATACATCCATGAGAATAATTACTGGCACCATAAGATCTACACCGGTTCATTGGTTACTATTTTTGTCCAACATTGTGCCTCCTCATATTCGCAAACAAACTGCAGCTCTGAATTCTTGGAATAAATATCATTCTTGTCCCAATTATTTCATATATTCCACAAAACAGGATTCCCAGATTGAAGTCAAGTAAACCATTATGGCATAATAAGTTCTTCAATATCAACATAAGTGATAAAGAATTATGGAAGACTGAGTGGAACTCTTACGAAATGTTCAATAAGCATCTCGTTTCGGATCCTTCTGAAAGAGTTCTTGGTTTTGATCTTCCAAGAAAAATTTGGACAGTTCTTAATCGTTTGACAACAGGTCATGGTCGTACCAATAGCATGCTATTTAGATGGAACTCAGTTCCTAGCGCAAGTTGTGAATGTGGAGAAGCAGAAGAAACAATACCACATCTCATCTATAGTTATCCTATATATAAATTTCAAGATGGTTTTAGGGTTATTCATGATGTTTCCATTTCTTTCTTGGAATGGGTTATAAATTTCCAACGAATATGATACGTATTTTTGTTATTCATTTTTTTTTTCTGCTTTTGCCTTTTTATTTCCAGATTCGATGTGAGCAACTTGAAGAAGTCTCTGTCTCCATCAATAGTAGACCACTCTTGAAGAAAGTCCCTAAAATATATTTCAGCTTATTTTTGTATTTTCATACTTAGACGGGGAGCCAGGGTTTTTTTTTGGGGTTTTTCCCTAGGCTTTTATGCCATACGCCGAATTGTATGACACCCCGTCACTAACCCCTGATCTATATGATTTATTGTTTGCTAACTAAATATTGTCAGCCTTAAGTTCAAAAGAATATATATATATTCATGAAGTAGACTAGTTTTAGAGTTTAATACAACGTCGAGTGCGTGCGATGTCAGTTGTTTTGATGAATTGAATTACTTATTGATTCCATCTTGGCGTCCGTTAGATGTACTACAAGAAGTGTCGGTTCGGTGCGGAGGAGGCCCTGGTTCTGCCTCCCACGCAATTTCATGTACTAGACCGAACACCCGCACATTCTATCACCCTTCCTGGTCGTTCCGTACACAGCAGGTCTAGTTTCTATAAAGGTCTACATGCATCGACTGTCTTGTGTTGAAAAGTGCAGTCAGTAAAGATAGAGGAAAAATTTAGAAGGGCAATGACATGACGTCAGGAGGTTTGTAATTTCCACTGATCAGTGGCGACGTTCATTATTTCAACAATTAAACAATAAGTACAGGAATTTGGACAAATTTAATTCAACGTTTCGAATCTTCTGTGATTCCTTATCTAGGCTTGAATATCAAATGTCTAAACATTTAGTAGGAATGAAAATACCGAAGAGTTATGTTTTCGTTCATTTTTCACCTTGTTGTTGGACTTTATATGTATTAAACGTCAACTGTAAAAATGTACGTAATCCAGAACAGTGACATTCACGAAGTTGAGTCCATGTTCTTCAGCATGGACGTGAGCAGTGAGTGCTATTTGTTGTGTCATGTTACATTTTTTCGTATCATTTGAAGGTTGTTTAATCCTTTCTTGTAGCACTGTTTTAAGTAGCCGATGTAGCATTTTGTCTAGTTTTGCATTCTATTTTATAAACTATTTCGGATCGATGCAAAATAGATATATTTTCCTTATGGCCATTGTAAAAGTTCTTTTTGTTATTCAGAGTATTATGAAAGTTACAACACACTTGTGATCGTGGAAGATATTTACTATTTTTAATGATAATGGACGGTTAAATACAAGTTTGAAATATTAAATAGGTTTTGTGATGTTAATGTCTTGGGGTTTGTTCATCGTGTCTGTACATTTAGCTCTATTGTAGATATTGACATAAGTTTTTCTAAAGTGAATTTAATTTTTTGATGGAAGGAGTTTGAAACTTCCAGATTGTCCCCAATTATATCTTCAGGTATTAACAGTAATGTATAATATCATCGACATAGAGTTTTATTAGAGGAATTTGGTAACGAACATCTTAATCGCATATTCAAATAGTGCGAGCACAACTAAGTTGCATATATTGAGCTTGCTGGAGAACCCACAATTCAGCGAACGAACTCCCACATCTTGTCAGTGGTCCTTTGATGAATGTTACGCATTCGATGACCACTAGTTGAGTTCAAATTTGGCAGTCACGTGTTGTGAAAGCGAGGCTGGTTCAGTCTTCAAGATGTAGATGACGCTTTTCTCGACACGTTCTTTGTTAAGATTGGTAGTCTCCTTCAGGATCATCAGTGCCACACAGTGCTGATGAGAAGCAGTCACCTCGAAATTGGTCCTAAGTTTGCCTTGGGTTCTTGAATCTCTGGTATATCATACGTCAATCGTGACTAGCTAGCACCATTGGAGCAATGGTTTTTCAGAATTGTTGTTCCTTTTGATAAGATTTATTTATTGTTCTGATTTCCAATTCTTTCGGAATGTCCGTGATTCAAGAAATAACATCCATAGACAAAAATTCATAACCCTTTAGCACCATTGTTGATTTCAATTCTTCAACCCACACTAACGAGTTTTTATACATTAAATGTTGAGGTCAATATTTCCATATTTCCATAGTCTTGATGACCAAATTAGAATATGTTCCTCTAGTTCCAGCGTATAAAACTGTCTGATATTATACACTATGTGTGATGGAAACACCTCTTTGGATCTATATATTGTTTGTGACAGTACTAGCAGGACACACCATATATGACTTGTGATTTTTTTGTATTAGACGTTGATGCTCTCAATATACTGAATATATTTCCCTCCTGATAGCATGGTCTGGTTTCATTTGCCAGTTGTATGGTTTTAATTTATTGCTCATCTTCTGTGATAGCTCATGTATATAATGCACTTGAATTCATCTTGTAGTCTTTGTTATCGTTTTCCTCTGTTTTGTGTTGTGAAGTTTCTCCTTTGTTTAATCAGTTTTTTGATCAGAGATTCAGGGTAGTGATTATCAATCAAAAGATTTTTTTTTACTGCTGTGTTTTTTTACCCCGAGATATTGGGGATGATAATTTTAACGCTTTATACAGGGTGAGTCTTTGACCACTGCGTTAATTTTAACCATAGGTTCTTGAGATCAAAACAAACACTTTTCCCATTACGGTTTTTCTATGTTCAGCTGCGTTGGAAAGTTATAAGCATTTTAAGTTTTCACATTGGGCAAATACCCCTCTGCAGTCCAGTATAGTTTGAATGAAAAATACCTTCCACAGCATCCACTACTGAATCTGAATTGTTTAAAAACATTCTAAGAAATGATTCACTAACTCATGTTTCATCCGATGAGGTCCATATCCGGAAGGAAGATATAAAATACTAATACTAATACAAAATTCAACACCATAAACATAGATTTTTGTTGTTCTACTATATTTTCTTTCTACTTCAAGATTATAAACCATGCCTTTCTAGTGAGAAATTCCAAAAAAACCTCAGAATTATTGGGTGTTATCATCACACATTTGTAATTTTCTTCTTAAAATTTCCAAATCATGAAAACCATCATTTCTATGACAACTTCCAAGGCAAGAGGTTGTCACTTTGCTTTTTTTTCACTCAAAGCCAGAAAAAATCTTCTATGATTTTCTAAACACTGATATTTCTGAAGTTTCTTCTCTTCTCTTTGACAGAGACCAGTGAACAGGTCTATGAGGTCTCTTGATACGGTTAAAAATATGTAAATCTTTTTCGAAATCTTCAACAACAATGAATGATGTCACTACGAATAATCATTTAAAGGTGATGTTACTTTGCTTGATGATTATTTTCTGTACTGAATCCCAATAACAATTTACCTGGATAGATTACAAGTATTTTCAGATTTAGGTGTGCAATTATACTTTCTTGAAGAAATACCTAAATTTGATTTTGAGAAATCAACTAGGTGTTCTTCAATAAAAATTTTTTTGTTAAATCATTAATATGAATCGATTCTGTTTAGACTATAAATACTGATTACTGATTTTTATAATCAGAGTATCTGTTTTAATTACGTAAACAAGAACATAAATATTGAATGATGGTTATTGTTATTCATAGATTATGTCAAATTTTAATACCTTACCATAGCATATTAATTTATTACCACACCCCAGGAGAGAAAAAATTAATATGTGCAATGTTTTTTTAAATGAAAGATAACATCTGTAACTATTATTGATCTTTAGTTATAATTTTCCTCAGAATAATTAGAGTGAATTATTATCACATTAAAATATTATAACGTCTCTGTGGTGGGTAGTTCCAAATAAAAAAGTGTTCTGTGGTTCCTTGTTGTTTTGATTCTGTTTGAAACTGTCAACAGTTATTTGTAGCTTTCTTTCAAAAAAATGTGGAAAATATTGGAAATATAATATCGATAGTTTTGAATTATTCAATTCAGTATGAAATGATTATGGTCAGATAATGCATTCTATTCTAATCTTTCTTGTTTATGATCTTATAGCTTCCAGTTTCAATATTGATTGAATTTTAATTAACTATGCATCATAACAAACATTCAGAAATATCAAAACTAAGTCGAATTCTATTATCTCCTAAGTTTGTGAACAAGGTTGAATCGGTGTATGAAATAAAGATAATAAAGGTATAAAACAAATCTAGGAGACTGGGTTCGAAGTTTTTGAAACTCATGAGCTCAATTTGCAGCATTCCTATGTTAGAATAGATATAATTTGATGAACCCTGAAAGTCTGAAGCTATAAAAAACCAGCTCTTCATAAAGACAAGTCTTCAATTTAACAGGTCCTGACAGAAAATGCTTTACCTATTTCAACGGTTAAAATATACCGAAGGGTGATGGAAAACTTCTCCTCTATTTATTATGGAATATTATTCTGGATTAAATATTAAACAAGGTGCTAGACATCATTAACAATGAATACAGCAAATGGCAATTTAGATTTTGTGGTGAATGTAAGACAAAAATTGTTCAGTGGTTAATTTCATCTATAGTGTTTAGTGGTGAAACCATAGACTGGAGAGATTTCCCAAACCTTTTGTAGAAATATTTAATAAAGACATAAAATATGGCAACATTGAACAAATCTGATTATTGAATCATTTCAGCACAGAGTTGGATTTGGGAAAATCAGAAAATTTGGACAAAATATATCGATTCAATTCCTTTCAACTTCAAATATCTCAAGAATGGTGCAATCATGAGCGTTATCAAAAACCTTCTACAAGAGATCATTTAAATTGATTTTGTCGTTTGAATATTACAGGTGAAAATGCAATTTTTTTATGAAATTTCAACACCCGATATCTTTTGAACGGGGCCAAATTTGGAAAAATGTTATAGAAAGAAAATGTTTCTTTTGAAGTCAAGAATCTATGGTTAAAATTAACGCAGTGGTCAAAGACTCACCCTGTATATCCAATGGATGTGCTCTTCTTTTGTGATGTGTTGTATTTTGTTATTTTCTGTGCCATTGGGTGAATGAATTCGCATTTTTCCTTGAGCTTGTCATTCCTTACTGTCTCGCATCTCTTTTGGATAATAGCGAGTATACGACTCAAGTTTGACCACGAATTCCCTACCATGAAGCCAAACTCAATCGATTGAAATCATCTTCGGCTCGATATCCGAAAACTACAGTTATTGGGGCAAACGATAGCACGCTGTTCTCTATTAATATAGGAACAAGCGTGCAGAAACGCACTCCAACTGCTGCATCGAGATGAAGAGCCTCACGTTGCCACGACTAGCAAAAAAAAATGGAAAAACCGGGTGGTCAATGAACTAGCTTGAAGTAAATGGCTTGTAATTTTGCAGATCGAAATTGAGTAAGTCACAGCGCCGTGTTACAGTACAATAGACACGTCCTCACGCTCTGTGGTCGTTATAAAGACAGCAGATTTATCGTTCGCCATCGAGCTTTTTCAGAAAATCCCATTTTGTTGGTTGCGAGAGGATTGGCCTTGAAAGATCAATCTACTTCATCTAAAGATCTACAAAAACTTTATTATAAGATAGTGCAAAACTGAATGAATGGCATCAGATTGTAGGCTGCGACTGGAGTCCCAACTAGAGACCTATACTTTACTCATTTTTGCGCGCTTTCTATCCTTTTACCTAAATATCTATAATTTTCGAAAATTGAACCAAAAATTGTTTCGATTTATTGAAAAATCCATGGATAGACTTGAATATGTCAGGTTAACCACAATCTCTCTATCTTCCAAATGAGATGAGCTAGAGTTTTCATATTTACTGAAATGGTTTTAGTCGTCTGAATATACAGTTATTACACCGAATCCGAGCAACTGAAATTTGGTTCTTCAATAACTCCAAGAATATCCACATAATTCGTTACTTGAAATAAGTTTGAAACGAAGTTTCCAGAATTCGTAGAAATATTCGAGTTAGAAATCTCTTTGAAAATTCCAAATATTTTTTTACGCCTTTGTTCTAGGATAACAGCGTGCTATCATTTTGACAAAATGTCTGTGATTTTGAAATATTGAGTTGAGAATGGTCTCAATCGATTGGGCTGATAAAGAATACAGGTTCAAACTTGAGCTTATCCGTTCGACCGGCACTACACTCTCTATAATGTGAAATAGCTTATTTGGTGTTTTGATATTTTCAAAATAGGTTGATTGTCTAAATATTTCGGTCAGGTTCGTTATTGGACCAAATTTATACAATGGTTCAGAAAATTTCCTCTATAACTCCTAGAATTTCCTTCGAATCAAGTTGAAACTAGAAAGATATTTGAATTATAGGTTGAAATTAATAGACCTGTGGAATTCCGCAAATGACGACAAGCTAAAAAGTTTTTGAAAAATTTGAAGCACTGACGTGAAGTCAGAAGGCTTTTGCGCTCTTGTTGAGCTACTTGCGAATAAATATTCGAACTGTAACATATCTATAAGCACACTGTTCAAGTGAACGAAAGTCTTTTCCGGCAGTATGGAACAATATGATACATATACAGATGCCACGATGAATGACCAAACCTATAGCTCAAATCAAAAATAACTTTTCATAGTTTTGTTCGAATATTAAATTCCCTCGTCCTAAAAACCTACGTCAACACTTTTCTGAATTTTAACAACGTACATTATTTTACCGTAATAAACCATTTCGATTAACTTTTCCTCCACTGACACTGACCAATGTCAATAGGAAACATATAGGTGATAGCATCGAGCATTGATGTTATTGACGGACTTTTTGTCATTCCTCATTTCTCTAGAGCAAATGAACAAAAATTATATCTTTAGTTGAAGAAAAGCTATGATGATAAAATTTGGGAACATTTGAGATATCAATAATGTCCATGTATGCACAAATTTTTGTTCGTTTTATCTTAGGAGGTATTGAAACCTTTTCTTTCGGGATTTCCGGAAAATTTTCTAGCGTTTTGATATCCTCTAAATTTTGCGGGCCTGTTTGCTTTAACCAAATTCAGATATCTTCTAAGTAACAACTTGATCCGATGGATATTTTATGAGTTAAAAAAGGAACCAATTGTGAGGTTCTCATAACTCCTGGATTATTAGACAGATTTGACCCAATAACGAACTCGTCCAAGATATTCATTCCTTCGAACTACCCTGAAATTTTCAGCTCATTCCGTTCGAACCTAATCGTGCTTACGGACGGACTGTCAGAATCTACTTTGACCACGGATTTTTCATCAGCGAGTGATAACAAAATGATTGATGCCACTTTACACAGATATTCGGAAAATACAGACATTTAAGCACCATGCTCAGGTGAACAAGAGCGCCAAAAGTTTGTTCATGATTTTTTTATGAATTGTTAATAATTAGGCAGAGTACCTACTGACCCCCCTGGGAGGTGCAAGTGAATGTGGCATATGCAGAAATTATGAGATGATGCTTCTGGATGTTATTCTGTAATTTGACCTCAATCCTATGTCTAGTTTCCCAGGTAGGAATTACTCACAGAAAACTCGGCTACTCAAATTATCTCGGCGAATCAGAATTGTTTGCTTCGCTATCCGGCCAATATTCCAGTGGCGTACGAAAAATTCTGTACAAAACTCGGCTATTTTACTCGGCTGTTTTCACATCAGTTTTTCATAAACATAATGGAATCCCAAGAACCAGTTTATACAAAAAAAACCAACAATCACTGGTTTCCAACCATCAAGTAAATACTCAATTTGGCCTTGCAAAATGTTTATTTGATGTAGCAACAAATGTATACTCTACGCAACAAGATGAAAATGAAATCTTACTCGGCTGTTTGGGCATTATTGTTATTCCACTTATTCTCAAATTTCATTATCGTAACTTCCTTCCTTGATTACTTTTTCATTAACTTAAGTGAAGAAAGGAATTTCGGAGAGTCCATCAAAAATTTCAGTGCTTGATGCTTCCACGACTGCGCATTCAATTGATATCGGTCGTACTTGCTTATGCTGTTGCTGTTGGGGGTAAATAAATATAAAATGATGTACGTTGTCGAAATTTAAAAAAACACCGAAGTGGGTTTTTGGGAGGAAGAAATTTGAGCTTCTAAATAAACTTAGGGAAAATTATGAGTAGTTATTTTATATTTCATATATAGATATGTTCTACTGTTTGTCTGATTTCAGGTGTTCTTTCATTATAGCCTCAAAGTTTCTGACACTTTGGTCAGCATATGCTGCGTTGCAATCTTTACAACTGTTTTAATAATACCTGAAATTTTGGCGAGGTTCGGTTTTGATTTTAGTTATTTTCCTAATTAGTGGGATCCTGAAATTGTTATTCTAAATTGCAATTAAGAAAATTAATTTTGGATTTGTGTGATAGTTTTCGAAATAAGCTCAATAAATGAAAAAAAAATTCTTGAAAATTTCTACACGCTTGTAAAGAAGATACAAAGACCTTGCCAAAAAAATACAATGACCTATTTTCCTTTCCCAAAATTTTAAAGACAAAGGGCAATAAAAAATCTTCAAAAATACATACAAATCAGGTAACGGGAAAACAAAAATCGAAATAATTCTGGATTTTGTTGCCCTATATTTTTGGCGCTCTTGTTCACCTGAACAGAGTGCTTATCAATTTGCCCAAATGTCTGTGACTTTCGAATTTTTGGGCAAAAGTGGTATCAATCGTTTTGTTTGGACCTACTGATGAATAATCCGTGGTCAAAATCGATTCTGTCCGTCCGGCCGTCCGTTCCGTGAACACGATAACTCTCGAACGGATGAAGTTAGAGAGTTGAAACTTTCAGAATAGGTTTGAGGTATAAATATCTTGGTTAAGTTCGTTATTCGGTCGAATCGGCCGAATAGGTTCGGAGTAACAAAAAAAAAATTTTTTTTCAAATGACACTGTTCAAATAAAAATTTTTTTATGGTGCAGTTTTATCAGACGTATACAAAAATACCACTCTCGACTTCGACAAGCTTATAGTTCTGGAGATATGATTTTTCAAAATTTAAATAATTGTTTTCATTTACTCAAGAGAAAATGAGAAATGTCATGAATTCCTCAGGGCTGTCATCGAAAGTTCATCGTCTCAGATCGATATTCGTTTGACGTATTCCGGAGTCCTCTATCAGTATCAGTTGGCGTAATATTAATCAAAAAATTTATCACAGAGAGAGAATTCGATGTCGATGACGTTGTCAAGATTCAGAAAAGCACTGACGTAAGTTTTTAGGAGAAGCAGCGGACAAAACTTGGGGGAAATTATTACTAGTTATCTTTGAATTGAGATATAGGTTTGTTCATTAGGTAGGTTCATTAGGCGTTCATATTTGCATCACATTGTCCCATTGTACGGAAAAAGACTATTGTACACCTGATCAGACTGCTTATAGATTTATTATGTTTTGAATATTTACTCGCAGGTAGCTCAACAAGAGCGCCAAAGCAATCTGACCTCACGTCAGTGCTTTCTAAATTTTTCTTCTGAGAAAATGCTCCATAATTTTGACGCGGACTATATATTCAAATCCAAATTAGACAAAAGCGATGATTGTTCAGTATCGAATCTCCTGAAACCTGTTCACTGTCGAAAATAGTGGATCCTCTGCAAGGTTGTCAAGAGCCCAACGATTCGGTAGGTCGGTCGGTTTCAATTCTTGAACTAATTGAATTTTATAAGCTTTCAAAGAAAGATCCTTAAGTTAAATCCGCCAAGTTGTTGAATACGAAAGGCCAAGCAGTTGAGAACGGTGACGAATCGACACTTCAGGGTCATTTATTTATCATAAATACATCCAACAGGCCAAATAAAGCCCAAGTACAGGTGTATGTAAAAAAAATCTATATTAACTAATCACAAATCGACGATGAGTAGCGGACCAAAGAGAATTGAAAATCTCAAATCACAATAAGAGGTTGTAAAACACTTAGGACTCAGTTTTGTAGTGCACGACTCACTAAGGTTCGAAAACGAGGCCTCGGTGGAAAAAATATGTCTGCATTTGCAATATTATTATAACTTCGGCACATTGTTGTCAGCGGGCAGAAGAAGTGATGACAGGAGTTGGGCACACTGATGTGAAACGTCCCATGCTCTCTTGATGTGATCCGAGGAACATAAACTGCAGCGGAGTGGAGCCATGTTTCCTAAAGAACATGAATCTGTGGAACCTTCTCTGTATTTTTTTCAATTTTATCAATATACTTTTTGTGACTGGGATTCCATATCACACTACAGTATGCGACTTCACTTCTAACGATAGCCAGATAGACAGAGGAAGCGGCATCCAAAGAACAAAATTCCTTACAGTTACGTATAACAAAGCCGAGGCTTTTCGTGGCACTAGAGGTTACATGATCCACAGCAGCAGAAAACGTGAGCTTCTGATAGAAAACAACCCCCAAATCTCTTGCCTCGGCCACTCTCGCTAAACCAGCATCATCCAGCTGATAACCAAAAACAATCAGTGTCACCTTCCTTGTATATATCATCGTCTTACATTTCTTCAAATTTAAAAACAGGCTGTGTGGGTACGACATCTTTAAATATATAAACTTCTGAATTGCAGAGAGAGAGAGGCGTTTGATAAAATCATAGCATAAAATAATTGTAAAAAAGAAGTTCATTCAGAGGCATCGCCTTTGAACGGATTAATATTTATCTGTGGTAAACTAATATTACACTGTCCTTGAGGAATAGAAGGTCTAACAATAGAGGTTGACATTTTTTCAATATAGAGTTCAGTTTTTCCAGCAATGGGATGGAATTTCACTTCTACTTCCTCCCGATTTTCATCATCAAAATTTTCGTAACTCGGCAAAAGTTCGATAGAATCCTGAACTTCGTCATAACCTTTGAAAGCAGGCTCGAGTGATTCGAGGTATCTCTTCAAAACCTTTGGATTTGATTGTGATTCAGTTTTGATCAAACCAATTGATAGTTCTCGTCATTTTTGCCATGAATACTGAGCGATTAGACTTAAGATTATTAAAGATTCATTTTCCCATTTTAAATAGAGCTAAAGTAAAATGTTCTTTATATAAAAAAAAACTTGATAAAGTAGAAAGGAAATGAACAAAAAACAGACTGTGTAAACACATAAAATTCCCAATCTTGCAAACTCTACCAAAGTCGAATTCTTGGATCCGGTTCGAAGGACCAATTTGTGCAGGTACAAAATTAGGAATAATAATAATCACCCGTTTAATGGAGAGAAGCGTAGTTCCTGAGTCGCAGGTTATACTTTAACAGTAGATCCATAAATTATCTTTGGTAGAAAAGATGTCTACAAAGTGAATAAAACAAGTTTGTAGTTGTAAAAAAATTATGTATTCACAGATAAAAAGAATTAACAAGGTTTTGCACTTGAGAGTTTATATTCACAGAGAAGAGTTTTTATATTTCTACAAAGTTCAAGGATTTGAACTTCTTTGCTCAATCTTGGGCACTTATGATAACAATAAAGAGATCTGACCTTATTTTTCTAATTTGAAGTTCACCACAGCTCTGCTTCAATCGTCGAGGGTAGATTTCTCAGAATAAGGTGCAGGTACTTCGGATGAGATTTTCACTAACAAATTGTGCAATTGCTTCACAGCTTTGTTGTTTTACTTGGGAGAATTGCAGCTGAATAACTCAAATTCACAATAAACTAGGGTAACTAACTGACCCAACTGGTGAAAATGTATATGAGAGAGATTATGCTAATCGACGAGGAACTTTTAGAGTTCAGAGTGATGTATTCACTGGTGAAAAATAACTGGTGAAGTAGAACTTACTGGTAGAACTGACCACACTGGTGGTCAAACGAGATCTGTACTGAGAGAAGGTTCTTGAATAATTGAATAATTGAGAAAGATCAGAGAAAGTGTCCAAAGTACAGGTAGCTGAGCTTAGGGATTCCCAAAATTCCGTCCGATAGAAAGCATTCTTGGAAGTAACGGCCGCTGCCCTAAATTCCAAGAACTGTCCTTTGTTACGAGAATATCGCAACAAGGCCATTTTCAGTACAACACCTAGATATTCTCTTGAGATCTTCTTGCAAAAGGAAGCAGTCAACTAAACTAACCCTATTACCCTGAATTTCTTTAGATCATCAGCATAAAGCAATATTTGGGAAGTAATGACACCCAAAATGTCATCGATGAACAAAACAAACAGAAGTGGTCCCAAATTTGATCCCTGTGAAACGCCCGAGATGGGAGTGAACGGAAACGACCTCAGTCCCTCATATTCAACGTTGTGCTCTCTGTCCGAAAGAAATGCTTCCAGGAGAGCCACAAGAGGAGCAGACAAATCATATCCCGACAACTTCCTAAGTAAATGTCCATGAGGAATGCGATCAAAAGCCTTGCTGAAATCTGTATATATATCACATCGACTTGATTTCTTGCGTCCAGGGATGTTGGGACATATTGTGTTAATACAGTGAGTTTTGATGCTGTACCACGAGACTGGACGAAGCCATGTTGGTATTCGGAAATTGTCGCTCTGAAATGATTGAAAATTATGTCCGACAATACTATCTCTATCAGCTTGCAACGATTTGCACGCCACTGATGAAATATAGATGTGTTCTATGCCGGTTATCTGTGTTCCGCGGAAGCTAACCTCGAACGGTCAGCGTAGTTTTTTTCTCTCTGTCGAGATCAGATGCCGGTCATCTCTGTGTAATTATTGAAATCAATATCTAAAAGTGACTCTTTTGGGTCAGAGATTTGCGAGAAATACATAACTATTCTCGGTGAGTGTTTATTTCCTCTCAGGAACCCAAATTTTTTGTTCTTTTTGGCACGTTTTTGCATTGTCTGCTTCCAATGATTTCCACAACATGACTTCTTCTCTGTTTAATTTGTTAAGATAATGTAATTTCACTATGATTAGTTCAATATTAGTCGAAAAGAAAACGAGAAGGAGCCTTGTTATACATGCACTTGCACTTTCTAATGTTCTTTCGTTCATCCTGATATAGTTCTTCCCTGGGGGGCAAATTATATCCTATTACGTGGCTAAAGACATATGCTAGTTCAAGATTGAGATGCATTCCACGATGAGTGATTAAATCATATCCAGTCCCTGGTTCGAGCAGTACATAATTGGAGCTTGTGGCATAACCACCTTGCCATGGAGCACATTCTTCAACTGGGATGAAAATTGGAGTCATCGAGTCGCTGTCTGGAACATCTGTGTGGAAACTATACAAACCCTTTCTGGTCAACTGGCAGGCCATACCTTCTGGGACTTTGATTTGTATCTAGGAGCTGGAAGGAAGCTATCGACTCACATAGCTTTAAGATAAGTCCCTAGTGTTCTTTTTTACTTGGGAGATTGGACATTCCTTAAAATTGTTATTTGTGAATTGTATTTATACACTTCAATATATTTGTAAAAAAAGAGTAGTCTCATGCTCATCATTTAAAGTGGCACTTTGTCATGTTACAAGCTTGGAAAATACAGGTACTATATAGCAATATGCCTGTAATTGATAATTTAGGAACTTTTGCCGGACTTGAGGATGGGACTTATTCGTGAAACTTTCCAGATGTTCGGGAAAGTCCAAGATGTTATTATGAGGTTATACTGTATTACCAACGGCTGAAGAAACAGATCTTTATGGGTGGCACGACAAGGGCCTTTGAAAATTAAACGAAAACGAAAGAGAAATTAATAATGAAATTCTGAAAAGTATGAAAAAATGACTCGAAAGAAAATCGAATGTTGGAGAATCGACGTCTGCCTACCTGGTTTCACAGTACGGCTGAATTCGATGTGTCCAAGCACTCACGAACGAGAATAGTCACTTTTTCACCAGAGTTCTAATTTGTAGAATTAACGAGAAATTTACTGCGAAGAAAAAGTGTTCCACTTTATCGGATGAACGTCGGTGTCATACTCTCCTTTGTTCGACATAGGTCATATGCTCCAACATATGTTACGCGTTTATCGGAAAAATGAAATGAACATACGTGGGCCGCACGAAACGAGCAAGCAACTTGGAATAAAAATGAATGAATCAACTAATAATAATGAGTTGCAGTAACATAACTTAAAATAGAATATTTTATGAAACAAAGCAAAAATAAAAATTGAAAAGATATCGAACATAAAGCAAAAAAAAAAGTATATACATATATACATCATTTAGAAGTAATTCATTGGGATTAGAGCACGGGATCAAAAATTAGGACTTCATCTATTTTTTCTATTAATTAACTACATAGTTTCATGCGTATACTAAGCCTTTTTCAAGTTTACGTGCTACAAACATAGTGACAATCACATCTAAAATGTACAATCAGATTATTAGGGGTTTCTTAACATTTCCACATTTTATGCTAGCTTGCCTGTCCAACATTTCATCTTAAAAATCAGAAAATTAAAATCATGTTCATTGTGTTGTGAACGCTGTCAACTAGAATCATTCTTCAAATTATCTCTTTGTATATGCAGGTTTTCAATTTATCACCTGGAATGCCATCTGTGCATATGTGTGAAAATTGTTGAATAGAATATTTTATTTTCACTAGTTCATTTTGGTGATGTTTTTCGAATACACTCACAGATGCCACCTCGACACAATTTTGATACCATTACAGAATGTTATAGTAAATTTTGGATAGGTTTTTCAGGTCTGTTCTATCATTTATTGAGTGTTTTTCTCTTTGAATGTATATCATTTCTTGGAATGTCCTTATTTTGCTGTTGGTTTCTTTATGCAGAATTTTAAAGTTGTCAAAGTCAAATCTATGGTCATTCTCTCGTTCGTGCTTTTTAAGGGCTGTGGAATTTTTTGAATATTTATGGCCGTTGATCCTTTCTTTGATGTATTGTGTTGTTTGGCCTATGTAGATTCCTGGACATTCTTTGCATTTCAGTTGGTAAACACAATTTGATATTTTTTCTCTCGGAGTTTTGGCTTTTAGCCTCGTGTAGAGTGGTCTCAGATTGTTTGTGGACTTATGTGCAATTTTGATGTCTGTGTCTTTGAAAATATGGTTGATTTTTTCGGACAAGTTTTTCACGTATGGAATTGCTATGTATATTTTATCTTTTTTTGAGCTTTCATTTTTATCGGAATTGTAAGCTGCATGAATTCTGTTTTTAAATATTTTCTCTATTAGTTTTTCTGGATAATTATTTTGTTTCAAGATTTCTTTGGCTTTTTTTATTGTTTCGATGCGATGTTTTGGTGATGTAAGTTTTATTGATCTATCTGCAATTCCTGATATAACACTTTTTTATATCGAATTGGTGCTGTTGATTCATAGTTTAGGTATCTTCCTGACCATGTTTCCTTTGTGTGCCATATTGTTTCTATATTTGAGCAGTTTCTGTTCTGTATGAGCGTCATGTCTAAAAAAGTTTATTTTATTGTTAGTTTCTATTTCTGTTGTGAATTTAATTTTAGGATGGTAGTTGTTCAGTTCATTTAGCATTGACGCTATATATGTTTCAGGAAGTGCAGCTATGCAGTCGTCCACATATCTTTTGAAAAATACTATTTTATACTCTTTTTCTTTTTTTTTTCATTATAGTCTTTTCAAGGTCTTCCATTACAAGTTGGGCTAGTAGGGCCGATAGAGGGGCTCCCATGCTGCATCCATCGATTTGACTATAAAAAGAATTTTCAAACTGAAAGTAGGAGTTGGATATGCAGAAATCAATGGCTTTTAGGAATTCTACTTTTGGAAGATCTGTGTGGTTTTTTATTTCATTCCATCGTTCCGAAATTATGTTTATCGCTTTATCCATTGGTGTGTTGGTATATAGACTTACTACATCGAATGACACTAATTTTTCGTTATTATTGAGGCTTACTGTGTTTATGAATTGTTTGAATGTCCAAGAGTCTTTTATGTGGTATGCATTTTGACCTATAATGGGTGAAATACATTCGGCTGAATATTTTGATAACTTGTAGGTGGGACTTTGAATACAGATGACAATTGGTCTTAGTGGGATATTGTTTTTGTGTAGTTTAGGTAACCCATAAATTTGAGGAGGTAGAGCATTGTGGATTTTGAGTTGATTACAGAGTTTTTAGGTGAAAGGTTCTTGGTTTCCCAATTTTTATCATTTCATTGTTCCTTTTTTGAATTATTTGTGTCTGATCTCTGTTTAATTTTTTGTAGGTTTGTTCGTCGTTCAGATGTTCTAGTATTTTATTATTGTATTATTCGAGGTTCATTATTACTGTTTTAATGGATTTATCTGACTTCAGAAGAGTCAGGTTGGGATTATTTTGGAGGAATGTTTCTGTTTCTTTAATTTTCCTATTTAATATATCTTTTTCTTTATTTTTTTTATTTGTTTATTTTTGAAATTTGTGATGGTATTTGTTATATCTGTTCTAATTTTTGATGGTATCTCCTGTTCTACATTTATAATTCCGGTCTCTAAACTAGAAATGATGTCTATTATAGGTAAGTTTTTCTTTTCGTATTCCATGCTGTAATTTGGTCCCAAACTTAGAATTTCCATGACTGTTCCAGGTATATTAGTGTTGGTGAGATTATTGACCCATTCTGTATGTGTAGTTCTGGAGTTATTATTTATGTTTTGTAATCTTTCTATCTTTTTATTTGTTTGCTTCTGAATTTTCTTAAATGTTTCTTCTATTTTGTTGTTCTGGATGTTTAGATATTGTTTAATATAAACAGATGGCTGTGTTTTATTTAGTTCTGATTCGGTGAGTTTTATTTCCTTTTCTAGTTGTCTTAGTTGTTTTGTTGTATCTGTTAGAAGTAAATTAATTGTTTTCTATTGGAAACTGTCTATTGCTTTTTTGAAGTTGACTTCTATTGAGTCTTGTAGAAATTTAATGTGGTTAAGACCAAGTTTTAGGAACGCTGGACGTAGGTTTGCATTCTTGCACTGTAGTAGAAATATTCTTCTATTTCTCTGCTTTGCATTCTTTGTTTTCAGATTCCAGAGTTTCTTTATGGCTTGTGTAATGTTTGTAGGATATCTGTCTTGTATAAATTTTAGGTTGACGTCGTTTCTCTCCATTTTTCTTCCAGGAGTTAATGTATAAATATGTATTTTTCTTGTGCTATATTATATATTATTTAGAAGTAATCTTTTTGGGATTAGAGCACGGGATCAAAAATTAGGACTTCATCTATTTTTTCTATATTAATTAACTACATATGTTTCGGCGTATACTAAGCCTTTTTCAAGTTTACGTGCTACAAACATAGTGACAATCACATCTAAAATGTACAATCAGATTATTAGGGGTTTCTTAACATTTCCACATTTTATGCTAGCCTACCTGTCCAACATTTCATCTTAAAAATCAGAAAATTAAAATCATGTTCATTGTGTTGTGAACGCTGTCAACTAGAATCATTCTTCAAATTATCTCTTTGTATATGCAGGTTTTCAATTTATCACCTGGAATGCCATCTGTGCATATGTGTGAAAATTGTTGAATAGAATATTTTATTTTCACTAGTTCATTTTGGTGATGTTTTTCGAATACACTCACAGATGCCACCTCGACACAATTTTGATACCATTACAGAATGTTATAGTAAATTTTGGAGAGGTTTTTTGAGGTCTGTTTAAAATTCTGCATAAAGAAACCAACAGCAAAATAAGGACATTCCAAGAAATGATATACATTCAAAGAGAAAACACTCAATAAATGATAGAACAGACCTGAAAAACCTATCCAAAATTTACTATAACATTCTGTAATGGTATCAAAATTGTGTCGAGGTGGCATCTGTGAGTGTATTCGAAAACATCACCAAAATGAACTAGTGGAAATAAAATATTCTATTCAACAATTTTCACACATATGCACAGATGGCATTCCAGGTGATAAATTGAAAACCTGCATATACAAAGAGATAATTTGAAGAATGATTCTAGTTGACAGCGTTCACAACACAATGAACATGATTTTAATTTTCTGATTTTTAAGATGAAATGTTGGACAGGCAAGCTAGCATAAAATGTGGAAATGTTAAGAAACCCCTAATAATCTGATTGTACATTTTAGATGTGATTGTCACTATGTTTGTAGCACGTAAACTTGAAAAAGGCTTAGTATACGCCGAAACATATGTAGTTAATTAATATAGAAAAAATAGATGAAGTCCTAATTTTTTATCCCGTGCTCTAATGATTACTTCTAAATAATATATAATATAGCACAAGAAAAAATACATATTTATACATATATACATCAACATACGTCATAATTATTGGAGAGGTAAAGGACATAATTTAACCACTGATCTCTGCAGTACACCCAGAGGAGTCCGAATAGTAGCTACTCTAGCTATTTTATCAGCGCCAGGATGCAATTTCTCAATGCGTCCAAGTCGCCAGCGCAATAGAGGGAGTTGATCATCTTTTATCAAGACTAGTGCACCTATTGAATAAGGTGGCGAGTCACTATTGAACCACTTTTTCGTTGTTGCAGTGTGTTCAGGTATTCTAAATTCCATCTTTTCCAAAAATCCTGATGCATACGAGTTAAAAGCTGCCAACGCGATAATCGACCGATAGATAGGTGAGATAAATCTGGTTCAGGAATAGCAGTTAATGGAGCCAAAGTAAGAAAATGTCCTGGTGTCAGTGCAGATATGTCATTCGGATCATTACTAAGCGGACATAAAGGGCGAGAATTGAGCACAGATTCAATCTGTGTGAGGACTGTATAAAACTCCTCATATGTCAGGATCTGATGACCGATCACTCTCAACAAATGGGACTTGACAGATTTCATACCAGACTCCCAACGACCCCAAAATGAGGACTAGAAGGCGGATTGAAACCCCACTCAATTTTCTCTTCCAACACAGCGCCCTGCATATATCTCGAAAGCTCCCGATAAGCTCCTGAAATTTGTTCCACCATCACTAAAGATGTGGTAACATCTACCCCTTCGAGCAATAAAACGACGCAATGCAGCAAGAAAAGCATCGGAAGTTAAATCTGACACTAACTGCAAATGCAATGCCTTCGTTGTGAAACATACAAAGAGACATATATACTGTAATGAAGTTTGATTTTTTTGTATAGAAAAATCATTCTTCATTTTAAGCATTCCGATTATTTTATATATATTTTCCGTTCCCTGTATACACCTTAAGATTCGAAGTCGTTGTTTTCAGAGTTTTTCGGTGAGAAAAAAGGCCTGAAAACATAAATTTCTCTTCGCTAGAATCCGATAAATCTGTTTTTACGCGATAAACCGAAATCGAAGATCATTTTAGGCGACAAATGCCACATCTGTGTGTGTCCGTTTCCTCTTCCCACCGGGAGATTATAAAAGGGGTGTTGCGTCCAGATTAGGATGATTCAGTTTAGTTTCAGTCCGGTTAGCACATTCAGAAGATAATTCAGATTACCGTCAGTCAGTCAGTCAGGTTAGCGAATTGAGATTACCGTCAGTCAGTCAGGTTAGCAGATTCATTCAAATTCAGATTATTCCGTTAAGCATTATTTAGATTAAGATTTGTGGTAGACATTAAGATAGGTAATTTTATTCAGTTTTCAGTTAGATTCAGTATTTACAGGAGTTTATTTTATTTTTCTTATTCAATAGTAGCGATTTTAGTTTATCTCATCAGTGTACAGAGTGTGGTTTTGTCGGACGTAAGTGTCCTGAGCGACGAAAGAAAAGAAAAAGTGAGTAAACGAATAACCCCATTGCCGAAACCCCTTTATTTCAATTTCATCAAAATCGCCTATTTTTCCGAGTACGATTTCATTCCTTTTACGGGAATTCTGTGGACTTCCTGTCCACGTGGGCAGTTAGCAACCCTCAGTCTGTATATAATAATTATTCTTAGCTCTTCTCGCGAGCCAGTAAAATTTTTATTCAGATTACCGTCGATCACAATTTGTTGCGTCCTATTTGCGAGAAAGTAGCATTCGCAGCCAGATTGATTATGATTTAGAATTAAGTCATTTTATGCATTTCACTTGTAATTGTTAATGTCCTTAGAATGTGTTATTTTCACAAGTATAACTGAATTCTTGCATTCTGTTTAAATTTTTACAGTTGATTACCGAATTAATTTATTTTCACCTTTCATACAGTCAGTTTAAATTTGTTATTTTACTGAAATATAGTTGATTACTTACCTTATTTGTATTCAACATACCGAGGTGATTTTCTGTACCTATAACGAATTAATTTATTTTCACCTTTCATACTGTCAGTTTTAATCTGTTATTTTGCTGAAATGTTGATGATTCCTTACCTTATTTGTATTCAGCATACCGGGGTGATTTTCTGTACTTATATATCGAGTTAATTTATTTTCACCTTTCATACTGTCAGTTTAAATCTGTTATTTTGTTGAAATATAGCTGATTACTTACGTTATTTTTATTCAACATAGGTACTGAGGGAATTTTCTGTACATCTTTGCCGAATAAATTATATTAAATTTTGCCTATTTGATTGCTCAAATTATCGCTAATAACTTAGATAAAACCGAACTCTGTCTTCGACTAGAAGCTACCTTGTAGGTTTGCTATTCTCCTGATAAGCAAAAAGAATAGCTGGCGCCCGAAAAATACATAATAGGTAAAAAAGGGTGTTACAATACGCCTTTAACGATTTGGAGCCACGAGACCTAGACATAGTTATGAAGTATGGGCCACCATAATCTACTCCGACGCATTGAAAGGGTTTGAGCTGATTAATTCTCAAGGGTGGCAAATTACCCATGAGAGGTTGAGACATTTTGGGATTGACTTTGAAACACGTGTTACAGCGAGAAATAACTTTGTTTATAGCTCGTCTGGCTGATAATATCCAGACCTGTTGAGATAGAAGGAACTGTAAAGTCTGAGCACCTGGATGCAGATATATTTTATGGAAATGCTGAATAAGGAGCTCAGTAAGACGATGAGATGAAGGAAGCAAAGCTGGGTGTTTGTGATCATAAGCCAGACCAGAAAAGGACAGACGACCGCCCACCCTGAGAACACCATCTTCTCCAACAAATGGACTCAATTTTCGAAGTGATTTAGATATGGGATTTCCCGAGATGAGATTATCGATCTGTTCCTTGAACACAACCCGTTGAACCTGTTTTATAATGAAGAAAAGTGCATCTTTGAGATGAACTGCGGAAAATCTATATATCCTAGGAGCTTTAGAGTTTTTCATGAAGTGAACAAATCTGAAAATGTAAGCTACCAACCACCCTTTGAACCTTGGACAGAGATGAATACCTGGAGAGCAAATCAACAACACACGACGGAGAAATGAAAGCTGACAAAGAGAGGTGACGCTCTTCTGTTTGTACAAGATGAAGAGAATTCTCTATTTTATCATTTGCGAAGGTGAGATGTTTGGAACGATGCCAGTCAGGGCCTGTCCACCACAAAGAGCAGTTGAACAGTTCGGTTGGCGTTAAGCCGCGTGAAGCACAATCAGCTGGGTTGTCTTTCGATTGGACATGATACCAATTCTCTGTTGAAACTAAGTCCTTAATTTGAGTTGTTCGATTGCTTACAAATGTCTTCCATCGATGAGGAGAAGACTTAATCCATGTTAAAGCTACCATTGAATCAGACCAAGCAAAAATGTCATCTATTGTAAAGGCTGTTTGGTAAACAGAGGAAACCACATTAATGAGTTTTGATAATAAGAGACAAGCACACAATTCCAGTCGTGGAAGTGAAATTCTCTTCAATGGGGAGACCTTTGATTTACCACATACGAAAGAGGTGTCAATGGAGCCGTCATAATCGAAAAACCTGAAATATACCACGGCTCCGTAACCACGCTCACTACTATCTCCGAAACCATGAAGTTCGCAACGATAAATTGGTTTCGATGCAAGTTTCCGAGGTATCTTTAATTTACCCAATTCGGTTAATTCGGATTTAAACTGATTCCAGCGACGGCTGACATCGTCTGGAAGTGTATCATCCCACTGCAAACCTAATGTCCAAAGATGCTGGATCAAATGTTTAGCAAGAAAAGTAAATGGAGAAAGGAACCCCAAAGGGTCGAAAATTCGAGAAAGTTCGGAAAGTATGGTACGTTTGGTACATACCTGCACAGTAGTTTCTGCAAGATAAGAAAATTCGTCCGACGAAGGAAACCACCTCAAACTGAGAATTTTGACTATCGGGTCTATATCAAAATCCAAAGAATGGTGATATTGATGATCCAGAGGTATTGGTGGAGAGTAATTGAGAACTGTTACTACTCCATTTTCGGAGCTCAAAACTACCGCAATTTAATAGGGAAATCAGTTCCTCCTGTAACGTTTTTGCCTCTTCCAAATCATCACAACCTGTAACGACGTCATCGACATAAATGTCTGTGAGCAAAATTTTGGATGCTTTCGGAAAACGAGCTTCCTCATCCTTGGCCAACTGTGTCAAAGTTCGAAGGGCAAGAAAAGGTGCTGGTGCAACTCCGTACGTAACGGTATTCAGCTGATATGTTTTTATGGGTTCCGATGGAGAAAACCGCCACAATATTCTTTGAAAGTTTCGATGTGAATTTTGAACTAATATTTGACGATACATTTGTTTGATATCAGCTGTGAAAACGAACCGATGAACACGAAAGTTCATCAAAATGACAATAATATCCTTTTGTAATTTAGGATCAATAGAGCATCATTTAAAGATAAATGACCGGGTACATGAGCTGACGCATCGAAAACAACCCTCAACTTTGTGGATGGACTGTTTGGTTTGATTATACAATGGTGAGGGATATAAAAAGTATTTTCATAATCCGAACTCGTAGAAATCAATGACATATGATCTCTTTCTAAATATTCCTTCATGAAAGTAGAGTATTCCTTGTATATATTCTGGTTTTTAATAAGTTTACGTTCAAGGGATAAAAAACGACGTAGTGCGAGAGAATATGTGTCACCGAATGAAAGTGTTGACTGATCAGGTTTAAATGGTAACGCCACAGTGTACCGTCCAGATGTATTTCTAGAATAGTTCTGAGTGTATAAGTTTTCACAAAATTGATCTTCTGGTGATACAATGACATTCTCTGAAACTTCTTCAAGTTCCCAAAATCTTTTCAACGAGGAGTTCAAACCTGATTCAGACAATGACAAATGAAAATTGTTAACTGATATGTTAGGTGATTGAATCTTTCCCATGAAAACCCAACCAAATACTGTCTCAAGTGCTGTTGGTTCCAAACCGTTACCCTCGATACGACCCGGTCGAATTATTAAAGAGAATATATCCGCTCCCAGAAGAAGGTCTATTGATTTCGGAATAGAAAAGTTCGGATCTGCTAACTTCTTGTTATAGACACAATTCCAAAACGAATGATTTACGAAAGAACTCGGCATTTCCGAACAAATCTTCGGAATCACGACGGCATCGAATGTAAAAGATGGATTTATTTGATCTGATGGACGAATAGTACATTCAGTGCTGCAATTAGCAGAAGATGAGCTTTCACAAATTCCATTTATCGAAAATGAAGCATCACAAATTTTCAAGCCTAATCTATTTACACACGATTGAGTTATAATATTTATTTGAGAGCCTCCATCTAACAGAACTCGGACCTTCTGATATCTACCCCAAGCATCACGAATTTCGACCTCAGCGGTTGCTAAGAGAACGGTAGAATTTGAAGAAACATTCGTTAAAACTTGAGCTGAGTCTGAATCCGATAACTTTGCAGCATTTAAATGAAACGTCTCTGTTGAAGAATCATTATCCGCATTATTGCGCATGTGCAACAGGGTATGATGCTTTCCGTTGCAAACACGACAATTTGACTTTGAAGAACAATTGTTAATCTTATGTCCAGAATGGAGGCAATTGATACACCAATTTTTGTTCTTCACAGTCTTGAACCGATCTTGAACAGTTTGTTCCAAAATGATGGACATTTGTAAATATTATGAGCTAACTTGCAATAATTACAGGTTATACGATTTTTGAATGATTCAGTTTCCGTTTGAACGAGAAGAGTCGAATTTCTTTTATTCATTGAGAGAGAACTAGATTTCAAAACTTGAGAATTCGAAACTGAATGAGTTTTCGACGGAAGAGAAAGAGCTACTGCCTCCAAGGCTATACACTGATTTGTCAGGAAATTTCGCAAATTGACAAACGACGGAATATCGGTTGAACATTCTTGTAATTCAAAACGTTTGATCGATGCTGAATCTAATTCCTGAATGAGAATGTGAAATAAAACAAAGTCCCACTGGTCAACGAGTAAACCTAAATTTCTTGATACCGATAAGTTCTCCGCAAAAACCTCTAGAATTCGCCTAAGGTTTTTAGCTGAATCACCCTGTAGCTTTGGAACATTACAGATTTCTTTCCAACATGTATTAGCGAGAAGTCTTTTATTCTGATGTCTTTCCGCCAATGTATGAAAAGCGCTTTCATAATTTTCAGCAGTCAATGGAAACCCTTTAACTAAACTTAAAGCATGAGAAGAAAGTGAACTAAGGAGGTATTGAAACTTTTCTATTTGACTCAAGTTAGAATTTTCATGTACCAAGCTTTGGATCATATCGAAAAAGTAGACCACTCTTTATAATTCCCATTGAAAATGGGCAATACTATCTTTGGAAGTTTAACATTTGGCGAACTGATAGAGTAACTATTCTGGTTTTTTACGGATTTATTACTTCAGGAAATAAATTAACATAAGTCGTTCTGATGGTGTAATAATTATCCATAAAGGCTGTTCGAATAATGTGTAAATGTGTAAATTTTGAAATTCCACGAGAATATCCTCAAGTATTTCACATCTTAATTTGAATCTTACGTGGAGACTTTCATCAGTGACAGCGAATTGTGCTACATTCAAAATTTCCTCGAGATCATCAATAACAATTTGACGACGCGCTTTGAGTTGTTTCAATTTTGTCGTCATTATTATTATTCAAGGTATACTGCAGAAAACAATATGAATTTTGTTTTGAGTAATTTTGAAAAAGTAAAGTAGAGTAAATAGACCAACCGATTGAAAAGAACTAAATTAATTAATAAAGTAATAATTAAGATTGAATCTATTAAATTGAAAATTGAGTTGAAAACAATGAAATGAAAATAAACAAAAACAAGAATGTGTATCTTTGTTTATGTTTTGAATCAAGGTTATGAGCATAGATGAGAAAAACAAAGGAAGGGTTGTCTATGTAATGAAAATGAAAGCTAAATTCTATAACATGCGCAGAAATTTATCCGCGATTAAAGAATTTATGAATGTGTTCGATATCTTGTCAAGTTTTTGAGGTTAGGTGAATATCGACAGATTGAAATAAATGCAAATGAAAAAAACGAAATGAAAAAATTCCAAAATGCTTGATCGCAATAATTTTGAAAACGCGGTTCGAAAATATGCGGCTCAAGAAGGACCAAAATGGCACGACAAGGGCCTTTGAAAATTAAACGAAAACGAAAGAGAAATTAATAATGAAATTCTGAAAAAGTATGAAAAAATGACTCGAAAGAAAATCGAATGTTGGAGTATCGACGTCTGCCTACCTGGTTTCACAGTACGGCTGAATTCGATGTGTCCAAGCACTCACGAACGAGAATAGTCACTTTTTCACCAGAGTTCTAATTTGTAGAATTAACGAGAAATTTACTGCGAAGAAAAGTGTTCCACTTTATCGGATGAACGTCGGTGTCGTACTCTCCTTTGTTCGACATAGGTCATATGCTCCAACATATGTTACGCGTTTATCGGAAAAATGAAATGAACATACGTGGGCCGCACGAAACGAGCAAGCAACTTGGAATAAAAATGAATGAATGCAACTAATAATAATGAGTTGCAGTAACAATGGGATATCACAAGATTGACTGGGATACCATCTGGACCAACAGTAGACGCATGTTCAGCTTTTCAGAAGCGGATATGATCATATCCTCAGAAATTTCATCAATCCTCAATACCAACATGATTGGAGCTAGAAAATCCCGCATTCGAAGTGTTGACATTCAGCTGACTGACTACCATCCACAATACCGCCGCTATATTCTCTTCACTAAGAGCTGGATTTTGTCTATTTGGTCGAGTATTATCCAATAACGAATATTGAGTCTCAAACTTAGTGATGATGGAACAAATTGTCCGTTCGGTGATTATGTGGACTGTAAGTCGATCTAAGTGCCCGATATACATTAATCGGAGAACACCCATTTTCGTATTAAAGATGAATAATTTGTAGATGCTGTGCCAGGCTAAGTCGTGCCATTATGAAATGGACGCATGTTACTAAATCCCCACCACAAAGAGTACCTCTAAATGACTCACCCTTTATTATTATCACACAGTTCCAGAGTATGAGAAAAGACTCTGGAAAAAGAGCACAAGAGCTCCTAATCTCAGGTCAGTGATTTTCTAAATTTTTTAATAATCAGTGCTTTTTATCCTAAGGAATCATTTTATTCTAAAAACCGAAACAAATAGTTGCTCTTTTCATTTCGTGCTCTAAATGACTTGCTTGCTGCACAGTCTGTACATAAACGTCGGGGTCAAACTCGAAGACGACGCAACACGCAAAAACTGCACATGGAAGATGGAAGATTTCATCAAAATAACATCCCTTTGTTAGAAACCCGCACATGCGCACAACTACTTCCTTTGTCTCCTCCGTCCGCACTCTATATATATGGAAAATCGAAGTTTAAACCGGCCCGTAGGGGCCATTCCTTAAATTTTAAACTGTCCCTGTGTCTGTCTCCCCCAGATCCGCTTCCGGATGCAACGGGAGTCTCCAGGAAAAATTGATTAACGTTCCAAGGACTTTCCCGACTACGCTCGTAAAAACCTCTCTCTCTCTCGCGATGGTCCTTTTTCCTAGTTTTTTGTTCCGTTTTCGACGCTACGAATTTGAACAAAGGATTGTCCTGTAAAATGAAATTACCGGCTGGATAGAAGAGTGGGCGGATGCAGTAAAGTAGAGTTTTTACGACGTCGGGAGCTGTTTCATTCCTCCGAATGCTAAGGAATGGAGTTTTCTTATTGTCCGAACGTAAAGTCTGCACGGCATTGTTTTCGGCAGTCCGTCTTTTACTGAGGGGGCTGCAAGGGGTTGGGGGAGTATGGAGCTCTGGTTAATTTGGCGAATTGCGTCTGTTGTTTACGGAAAGGGTGCAATAAGGGTTATTGGCTTTTTGGTGTTGGCGACGTGGCTGGGAATGCTATCTGACTTAATCGTTTCATTGTTGTTCCGTATGTGTGGGGTTTTCAGGAAATGTCGATTTATATCTAATGAAATTAATGAAGATAACGTGACTTTATAACCTGCTAAATGTCTGAAATAATAGTGTGTGCACTGGTCTAAATTTATTTCACAGATTTTGGAAAAACAATAATTTTTTTCTTTTCGCTAGATTGCACTACATGGCTTACAGTGACCTCATAATAGGTTTGCTCTATTTCAGTGTCGTAATAAGTTCATTACAGTACTAAAAACAGTGCTGTAATGAACTAATTACAACATTGTATTTAGTTATATTATTCGTTTTGTGATTGACAACACTGACATCCTATCCTTTCGAATGTCAACACGGGTCCATTGCATATCAATTGTCAATATTATACCATTAGGTGGTAAAAAGATTTTTGAGAGGAAAAAGTCTTATTTTCATTGAGAAAATTGGTGTTAGAGATTTGCTTTTCTCAAATTTTGAATCATCCTGCATGTCGAATATCAGAAAATTTTTTAAGGTCTGATCTTATTGTTAGGTAGTTTAATTTATGTAGGAACAAAAATTTTTTAGGATGCAAGGGCATTTTTCTCATTCAAGGATGAATACACATCCAAATAAATGGTTCAAATCCTATGATGAATACACATCGTAAAATTAATACTACAGGATAGCTAGAGAGATGCAATTTATAATAATAATAATAATACTCTTTATTTGCAATCAAAATACAAATGGGGTCAATCAAAACAAATCCTGATACCAAGAATGAAGAGTGCTATAAGAAAATTATCATGTATAAAATATACATTTCTGCGAATAAAGCTTTCGTTAGTTAATGAGTAATGAGAAATAAATAGAATTGTTAATAACGTATCCTTAGATGGCCAATGTTTTCTTCTGTATGTGTGTTATTTATGTATTTCCAAAGTTGGTGTTGCAGGTTATTTCTAAATGGTTTATTCCGAAAGGAGTATGCAGCTATAAAAATGTATAAAATTTCACATTGCCAATGAAAATTAAATTACTGACAATTTCTTTGAGTTTGTATATCTATCAAAATTTCAATAAGCTACTATACAGGGTCTTTCACGAGGAACCTCACCCATATTTATACGGGAAACTCCTGAACGTATTTTCATGATATTCAGCACTTATAAGTATTTCACGATGCTGATGAAATCTAAATTATTTTCAAAGCATGAGCACCACCGGTTTTTCCGGAAATAACGTCAACTTCCGTTTTTCAAATTACAACACCATTTTTTATTGCAGAAATAGATTCCTCAGAAAATTTCAAGTTATTTTGATGTAACATTTTTCAGTTTTGGTTGTAAAATTCCGAGAAAATTCTGAAAAAATCGAAAATAGAGCTCCGCTGAAACAAGAATAACTTCGAGGAATTTGGATGAAAAATTTTCATTTTGGGATTTTTCAAAATGTAAGATTGATGTATCCACTTTAAAAATCGCAATCGCGATTCATGACACAGGGGGTGAAAAAATCGCTTTCAAAGTTAGGGATGACACAATCGTGAGAAAAACAATTTTTAAATCAGAACCCCATTTTTTTATGGCAGATATTGAATCTACGTTAAAAAATAATGTGAGTGTATGCATCACACCCTTGCCCTAAAGTGGATATTTTCTGAGTTATTCACAAAAAACTGTGTTTCGTCTTGAATTTTCAGCTATTTCTTTTCCCTTCACGCGAAAATAAGTGAATAATAAGTATGTATTTTCCAAATTTTTATGATGAATATACAGGGTGGCAATTTGAAAACGAAACAGACGAGATTACAGACGAAGTAATAATAATTTCGATAGAAATGCTCTGACAGGTTGATTTTTGTTTCGAGGGGGACAACTTAAGATGTAGGTTATGGACGCATAGCGCTTCAACCCTTGCTGCTGCAACCCCCACCCCAACTTTTGAATAGGGAAGATAGGGTGAGTGATACCTCAATTCAAAGGAATTTTTATACTGATTTCAGCACAGTAATTGTTTTTTCATTTTATGCATTAGTTCTCGAAATATTTATGAGTTTGTTAATTTTATCACTTAAATTAATTTTTTGCGAATAATTGACATTTCGTGCTTCTGAAACACCAAAATTTCCGTACTTGTATTTGAAATTGCAAAACATCTACCACTGGGCAAATGAAGTCATACCGTACGTGTTAATGCTACAAGGGTCAGATGTTCGACTAGCTGTTTTATTCACTGAAATCATTCTCCAACTGTACGGTATCAGAACGATTTGAAGTATTGATCTAAGAAATAAGACTTTTCAAAGTAAAGTAAATAATTTATCAAAAACTCACATCAATTAATTAAATATTCAAATTGTTCACCATTAGCTTCCATACAATGAAATAAGTTTTGTTCGAAACGATGGCACACATTTTGCAGCATTTCTGGAGTGATTTGACGACATTCGTTCACTATACGTCTTCTTAAATCTTCTATGGAATCGGGCTGTGTAGAGTAAAATTTACTCTAAAAGTGGCCCCAAAGAAAGAAATCTAGTGGTGACAGATCTGGCGATCTGGCTGGCCATTCAGTGGGATCCCTTCTTCCAATCCACCGATTTGGAAATCTTTGATCCAGATATTCTCGAACTGGTGAGGTGTAGTGTGGGGGAGCTCCATCCTGCTGAAACACAATCTGATCTTCCACATAATTTCCAGCATTGTTTTCAATAATTTCCGTCAAAATTGGATCAATGTGATTTTCCAATAAGTCCAAATACATATCTCCAGTAAGTTTAACAGGTGGAAAGAAAGGGCCGACAATGTTGTGACCAAATATTCCAGCCCAAACATTGAGTTTTTTTGGTTGTTGAGTATAAACTTCGTGGAACAATCTCGGATTAGCATTGGCTCAATAACGACAATTGTGTCGATTTACTGTGCTGTTCCGAAAAACTAACACTCATCGGAGAAACAAACATTGTACAGATAATTGGGATTAGCAGTTACTCGTTTACTCATTGTATCACAAAATTCAACACGACGGTCAAAATCATCTTCGTTTAGTGCGCGTGAAAGATGGATTTTGTGAGGATGGAAGTTATGATGCTTCAAAATATTTGCAATTCAAGTTCGTGTAAAACCAGATTCATATGATAGCTGCCTCGTACTCGTCATTGGATTCAGAGCAATCTGTCTAAGAACAGCTACTTCAGCTGCTTCATTTCATTCCATGTTTCGTTTTTTATTAGCCACGGACCCGGTTTCTTGAAACTTTGAAACTAATTCCAAAACATACTTCCCATTAATATGTTAATCTAAATGTCGTTGATTGAAGAATTCTGCGGTTCTATTAGCACATTGATTGTTTGCAAAAAAAAAGTGAAATTATTTCCACCCGCTCTGCAATTGAATAAACCATGTCGAACAATGAATTAGAACACATACAAGTCTCGATTTGAAACTAATAATAATTCACATGTCAAAGAAGCAGTAAGCCAACTTAATAATCTGTTCGTAACAAATAAAAATTATCGATTCTCATTTTTTTGAAAAAGATATGAATTCAATAATCAACAAAATGAAAGCATATTGAAGCCAACTGAGATAATACTTCATGATTAAGTCGGAAATCGTTTCACGAATTGGGACTGGAATATTTCTGTGGCATCATTAATGATTTGAATTTCTTACCTGGCAATCTGATTAGAGATATGTACGTATTTGGACTTTTTGGAGATTTCTATCGATCAAGTGTTACCGCATGTTATTGGAAATACTGCAAATTATATCGAGGATAATTTAGATTGAGTTTCAGCAAGATTGAGCTCCTTCGCAATACGCTTTGTTCGTTCGACATTTTGATTAAAGATGTCTATGCCTGTGGATTGGAGGAAGGAAGCCACAGTCCTGGTTGTCTTGAAGCTCAAAATGTCGATTTTTCACAAAAAGACACTACAATTGCCATGAAAACACCACATAATTTTCAAATACTTAGTTAAGAATATTTCGAGAACTAATGCATGAAATGAAAAAACAATTACTGTGCTGAAATCAATATAAAAATACCTTTCAAATGAGGTATCACTCACCCCATCTTCCTTATTCAAAATTTGGGGGTGAGGGTTGTAGTAACAAGGGTTGAAGCACTATGCGTCCGTAACCTACATCTTAAGTTGTCCCCCTCGAAACAGAAATCGATCTATCCGAGCATTTCTATCGAAAAATTTATTTCGTCTGTAATCTTGTCTGTTTCTGTTTTCAAATGGCCACCCTGTATTATTATTATGTCATCCACATAGTTTTTGAAAAAGAATTCAACCTTTTTTTCACACTCCTGAATGAATTTTGTCATAATTGAATTAATGGAAGGCTCGTTCGATAGCCCATTGCTATGCCAGATTTTTTTCTTATTTGAGAAATTAGTTTGATCATTGATTGAGACAATTGCTCTACAGTAAGTTCTTCAATCCATAAAAAACCTTTGGAACAAGTGCGCGAAAGCTTTTGACTTCAAGTCAGTGCATTTCCTCTTTCTTATTTTCCGTTTTCCGGGAAAATAAGAGAATTACCTTGAAATCTCGAAGTTATTTCAGTGGTTGGAACTCAAAGTTTCGGAAAGTGTTGGGCTGGCCAATTTTGTGAAATATTCAGAAAACTACAACGAATGCAGAAAAAATGATCATCACAAATTAGAATAAAATCAAATAAAGCTGAGTCAATTCCACACGTAGTGAATGAAGCATTGCCTTTAAGATTCCACAGAGGTTGCAAAGTATTTCAGGAAGTACGAGTTCGTTCAGATTTTTTATTACACATAGAAACTGGTAGGTCAAAATGTGAACATGCTTTCGATATACGCCCAATGCAAGATGCACATCTTTCATTAGAGGAAGAGGAAAATGTAGCTTCGCCACGTTTTGGTAGCTCACGAGCACTATTAGTTGTGTGGGCCATTAGCATAAGGCGTGCACTATACTTAGAATGAGGACTTACCTACGCCATGACATAACCCTACAATCGAAGCAGGACCAGATCGAGTATAAGTATGAGTGTGAGATTCGGCTGCAGAATCACTAATAATATCGCGTAGTTAATCAGATTTCCTTTGTTACATATACAGTGCGCATCACAATTATGGAAATATTCCATTATCACAGAAGAAAATTATTTGACAAGAAAATCCCGGAACAGGTCAATTTTTGTTTCACTTTTACCAAACGCCTATGCATTTTTGAAGGACCTTGTGTCACTAGTATCAATCCTCTCAATTTGTTGAATAGGAAAATTGGTTAATGTGGTACTTTCTCGACAAGGTCTTTATATTTTATTCAGGCAGGCAGATTTTACAAGAAGAAAGTATTTTTTTTTTAATAAGTTGGATCAAAGAAGTTTTCTTCAACAGGATGGGGTTGAAAGGATTTCACTAACCTCTCGAGGAACAACTTCACTGAAGATGAGATGAAAACGTTAAACATTGGACACAAGTTTGCACTAATACCCAAGACTGAATTATTATGAAACAGCTTCAGATACAGAAACACAAATCAGAAGTAACCCTAAATTTTACAACATAACGGAGGCTGTCGCAAATACATTGAAGAATTTTAAAGATGAAAAGGTACAGTTATAGAACCAATAACAAATTTAAATCAATAAAAAAATAAAAACGAATTAAAATCCAATTAGAAGCATAAAAAAAGAAAGTATATATCAACCTCATTGTTACCAAGACAGAGTAGAATTTACGCAAATAAAGAAGTTCACTAGCCCAGAGTTCAGAAAGCAAACAGTAAAGAAAGCCAAAGATATACTAGCAGTTAATAACTATCCTCTG
This sequence comes from Micraspis discolor, assembly GCA_030674115.1. NCBI lineage: Eukaryota > Metazoa > Arthropoda > Insecta > Coleoptera > Coccinellidae > Micraspis > Micraspis discolor. The sequence continues at coordinate 56,163 of JARTUT010000494.1, read as the reverse complement.
AAACTAATAGATAAGGTATTCAAACAAAAAACATAACACAAAAAAAAAACGAAAAACTAGAAGAACCGAAATTGAAACCCAAACATACGTATTCTTACGATATATACAGGTCTTATCAGAAACACTGAATACATCAATGAGATATTATGGAATAAATTTAGCATATAAGAACGTAGGCTGAAGGACCAAAGGCCGATGGCCATTAAAGTACTCTTCTCTTTTAAGAACGTAAATAGTTCGAAATAACGAGGATGAAATATTGATCCTTGGAGATTTCAATGCGAGAATTTGTGATGAAGTTATACCTGGTATCAAGAATCCATTTAACGATTTAACGAGGAGAATATGAATGAGAGCGGTGATCAAATGGTACAATTGTGCATGCAGAATGAACTAAGGATCAATAACACCTTCTACCCACATAAACCACAACATAAGTACACCTTCGAAAATACACTAGAGCATAGGTCAATAATAAACTACGTGGTCTCAAATGAAAATATCCATCCGACAAGGATACAGGACGTACGATCACTAGCTTCCGCCAATGCTGGAACGAACCACCATCTTGTTTTGGCAAAAATACGAACAGATGTGCAACCACCTCATAGGAAATCCACCGAGACAAGAAGTATATACAATATAGAATCTCTTTCCGACGTCTTAACTAAACAGCTGTATCGACTAAGGCTCCGAAGATCAATAGTTGCGAACAAGATCAAAGACTTTGACGACGTCGAAATGGCGTGGGAAAAATTAAGAATTAATATACTTGAAGCAGCAGAGGAGGCATTTGAAAAAGAACTATAAAGAAAGGGAGAAAACCAAATACGAAACCCTGGTTTAAACAAGAAGTTAAGATGCTAGCCGAAGAGAAGAAAAATCGTACCTACAATATAGATCTAATACGGTGACATATGATGACTATAAATCTGTGAGGAATAGGGTCAACGAAAATATTTGGAAAATCAAAAGGGATCATTGGGAAAAGTTTTCAAATGGAGCATGATGTTTACGGGGGACAAAGGAGAATATGGAGTCTACTCAGGAATAGGAAAAAGCCAATAGATGAGTACATACAAAATAGTAAAATCACTCTGAAAGAATGGGAGAGGTATTTCGAAAACCTTTACGATTCAACAACACCGAGCACATCACCACAGAATTTACACCAAGATGACGAGAGACAAACCCAGGGGTGGATCATTTCATTGGAGAAAATACACCAAACGGTCACTAGACTGAAAAACAGAAAAGCCTAAGGCATTGATGAAATATCGAACGAGATGATCAAGAATGGAGGGAACACGTTACTCGAAGAACTGCAGACATTTTTCAATAAAATACTGGACACCAATAGTGTACCATCAGAATGGAAAGAGAGCATTATAATACTGGTCTTCAACAGGGGAGAAAAAAGTGACTCACAATATTATCGAGGTATCAGCTTGATGAGCCCAGTGCAAAAACTCTTCACTAAAATTCTAGCGCAAGAGGTGATGTCATCTGGGATTTCTGAGGAACAGCAGGGGTTCAGAGCAAACAGGTCTGCTATAGATGCTATATTTGTGATTCGACAGATTACGGAAAAGGCTATAGAGTTCCATAAGACAGCCTTTATGTGCTTCATTGATCTCACCCATGCATTTGATAGGGTAAGATTGCGAGATGTATAAAGGTTATTGAAGAAAAGAAAGATTCACCCCAACATAATAGAAATCGAGAACCTGAACACCGATAATTGTACATATGTGAGAGTTGAGATTAAATTGAGCAATAGAATTCCTGTGATATCCGGTATCAGACAGGAGAAAGCCTCAGCCCAATCTTGTTCAGCATCATAATGGATGAGATAATAAACGAAGTGAAGAAGGCTGGAAGGCGATATCGATTGGGAAACAAAGAAATAAAAATCGTATGTTATGCCGATGACGCAGTGATCATATCAGAAGACGAAGATAACTTGCAAGGGCTCCTGTATAAGTTTCAACAAACAGCCAGAAGCTTTCAACATGCAATTATCTGTGAAGAAAACAAAATCTTTTACAGTATCTAGAGAACCAAGATGTAAACTCGCGATATACGATCAAAGTGTAGAACAACTGATGTCGTTCAAATATCTAGGCGCGAAAAAAACAAGTAATAAGAATTTGAAGAACGAAGTGAAAGCCCAAACAACAAAGGCATCATTAATATCGGGGTACTTGCGAGATGTATTCTGACGGAATAAATATATGAGCACCAGGAGCAAAGTCAGAATATACAAGACCTGTGTGAGACCGGTGATGACATACGCGATAGAGATCAGAGCAGAGAACACCGTAACTAAGCGTCTTCTAAGAACAACTGAAATGCGAGCGCTGAGATCTATGGCGGGATACACATTACTTCACTGCAAAAGAAACGAAGAAATCAGAGAGATATGTGACATCCAGGATGTGGTGAGATGGGCAAGAAAACGGCGAAGGGCATGGAGAGATCATGTGGATAGAATGTCGGATGACCGCTTGGCAAAGATCGCAAGGGGAGAAAAACCAAATACATCCCGACTATCAGGACTACTACCTACAAGATGGTATGAAAGCTGGGGTTCGTCATCTCAGCAGCAGCTAGAAAACGATTGTTGAAAACACAGGACTATTCCTAACTTACGATGAAGAAGAAGAAGAATTAATTGTATGGATTGCCCTGAAGTATGTAAAGGACAACCAACACAATATATAAAGGAACGAATCAATGGCCACAAATTTTGTGGAAATACCACTGGACTGAAAAAACTGAACAAGCAGAAAAACATAAAATGAATTTGGAGAAGTTTTCTATCTTGGAAGAAGAAAAAAAAATAAAACTTGAAATGTACTAGAAATGATCCACGTAAAAAAAAAGATGCTATGAACGATAAAGCAGACGTCAAAAAATTGGCCCAAATATATTTCAATCCCATACCATAATAATACAATTCTTCAAACTTCTACAACTAACTGTATCTGTACCGAAAGAACCTATTTTAACCGAGATTTGTGATTGGTAATTTTAACATGTAAATGAAATTATAATATTGACGAAGTTATTGAAGTGTTACTGCAACTCAGTGTTGTTAGTTGCATTCATTTATTTTCTATTCCAAAATGCTTGTTCGTTTCATGCGGCCCACGTATGTTCATTTCTTTGTCTATGGACGCGTAACATATGTTGGAGCTATATGACAGTGCCAGACGAAGGAAGTACGAAGTAGAAGTAATTCGAAAATAGACACGTCGACGCTCGTTCGATGCAGTGCAAGACTTTTCTTCGTTTCGTCGCAATTTTTCTCGTTAATTTCTACAAATTAGAACTCTGGTGAAAAAGTGACTGTTCTGGCTCGTGAGTGACACGTTCAGCCGTGCTATAAAACCAGGTAGGCAATCGTCGATACTCCAACATTTCGTATTCAGTCATTTTTTCTCACCGGAATTTCATTATTAATTTCTCTTTCTTTTTCATTTGATTTCAAAGGCCGTGTCGTGCCATTTTGGTCCTTCGGGCCGGATATTTTCGAACCGCGTTTTCAAAATTATTGCGATCAAGCATTTTGGAATTTTTTCATTTCGTTTTTTTCATTTGCATTTATTTCATTCGGTCAATGTTCATCTAACCTCAAAAACTTGACAAGATATCGAACACATTCATAAATTCTTTAATTGCTGATATTTCTGCGCATGTTGGAGAATTTGGCTTTCATTTTCGGAACATAGACAACTCTTCGTTTGTTTTTCTCATCTATGCTCATAACCTTGATTCAAAACATAAACAAAGATTGACATTCTTGTTTTTGTTTATTTACATTTCATTATTTTCATTTGTTTATTTTCAACTCGATTTTCAATTTAATAGATTCAATCTTAATTATTTGCTTTATCTTTTCAATCGGTTAGTCTATTTGCTCTTTTTCGAAATTACTCAAAACAAAATTCATATTGTTTTCTGCAGTATACCTTGAATAATAATAATGGCGACAAAATTGAAACAACTCAAAGCTCGTCGTCAAATTGTTATTGATGATCTCGAGGAAATTCTCAATTTAGCACAATTCGCTGTCACTGATGAAAGTTTGCACGTAAGATTCAAATTAAGATGTGAAATACTTGACGATATTCTCGTGGACTTTCAAAATTTACATACGTCTATTGTCTCTATGATAGTATCTTCCGAAGAACCCGAATCGAACACTGAGAAGGTTATTCGAACAGCCTTTATGGATAATTATTACACCATCAGAACAACTTATGTTAATTTATTTCCTGTAGTAAACATTCCAGTAAAAACCAAGACAGTTGCTCTATTAGTTCGCCAAATGTTAAACTTCCAAAGATAGTATTGCCCATTTTCAATGAGAATTATAAAGAGTGGCCTACTTTTTTTCGATATGTTCCAAAGTTTGGTACATGAAAATTCTAACTTGAGTCAAATAGAAAAGTTTCAATACCTCCTTAGTTCACTTTCTTCTCATGCTTTAAATTTAGTTAAAGGATTTCCATTGACTGCTGAAAATTATGAAAGCGCTTTTCAGACATTGGCGGAAAGATATCAAAATAAAGACTTCTCGCTAATACGTGTTGGAAGGAAATCTGTAATGTTCCAAAGCTACAGGGTGATTCAGCTAAAGACCTTAGGCGAATTCTAGAAGTTTTTGCGGAAAACTTATCGGTATTAAGGAATTTAGGTTTACTCGTTGACCAGTGGGACTTTGTTTTATTTCACATTCTCATTCAGAAATTAGATTCAGCAACGATCAAACGTGTAACGTGCTAATTGCCACGTTAAGTAGTGATGGTGAGCATGAGACTCTACTCTTAATTTTCTCAGGGTGGGCTTGATTATCCCAGCAACAAGACTCCCCTCGGTTTTTGACAAATATAATGAGTACAATAAAAAGATACAATATTAAGTTACAAATTGTGTCAAATGTCCAATCTCCCAAGTACAACACACATTAGGGACTTATCTTAACAGTTGTCGAGCCTCCAAGCGCATCCTCCAATTTTCCAGATATAAGGTGAATTCCACGAAGATGTTCTATGCCAAGGGATCAGTGCATGTAGATGGTTTCTGCACGAATTCTCTATCGTATTCAGACAGCTACTTGATACGATGCAATTCTAATCTCAGTCGAAGAAGGTGACCATGCCACAAGCTCAAATTAGCAGTGCTTAATCCAGTGAAAGGACGTAGCTCAACAGCCTATGATATAACTCATCTCAAGATCAAACTGTGATGTTCCTGGCTTCGTCATAAGATGCAATTTAAGCCCCCAGGGAGGAGCTATATTAGAGTGAACAAGAGAGCATTAGAAAATACAAAGACATATATAACAGGGCTCCCTCTCGATTTCTTTTAGACAAATATAAACTGAATTATTGTAAAATCACATCAGAGCAACAAATTAAACCGAGAAGGAGTTCTGTCCTGAAGTTAATCGAGCTAAAGTAAAAATAAAAACGTGCCCTCACATGAATAACCGAAAAACACCAAAATTCCAATTCCTGGGAGGAAATATATCCACTTACCGAGAATGATCACGTACTTCTCGCAGATATTTGATTCAGAAAAGTTACCCTTAGAAATTGATCTGTTTAATTTCTTCAGAATATGAACGTGGAAACAGAACGTGAACAGAAATGGCTGAAGGTCACCGATAGAGGTTAGCTTCCGGAACACAGAAATAAGCATTGAGCACATACATCTTCCACAATGCATGGTATCGCGAAATCGTCTCAAGTCAGCGGCGTACGAAAAAGGGGTGCAAGCCGTTGCAAACGTTTTGATTTACAAGAATGTTCAACAGATATTCCGTCGTTTGTCAATTTGCGAAATTTCCTGACAAATCAGTGTATAGCCTTGGAGGCAGTAGCTCTTTCTCTTCCGTCGAAAACTCATTCAGTTTCGAATTCTCAAGTTTTGAAATCTAGTTCTCTCTCAATGAATAAAAGAAATTCGACTCTTCTCGTTCAAACGGAAACTGAATCATTCAAGAAACGTTTAACCTGTAATTATTGCAAGTTAGCTCATAATATTTACAAATGTCCATCATTTTGGAACAAACTGTTCAAGATCGGTTCAAGATTGTGAAGAACAAAAATTGGTGTATCAATTGCCTCCATTCTGGACATAAGATTAACAATTGTTCTTCAAGGTCAAATTGTCGTACTTGCCACGGAAAGCATCATACCCTGTTGCACATGCGCAATAATGCGGAGAATGATTCTTCATCAGAGACGTTTCATTTCAATGCTGCAAATTCATCGGATTCAGGCTCAGCTCAGGTTTTAACCAATGTTTCTTCAAATTCTACCGTTCTCTTAGCAACCGCTGAGGTTGAAATTCGTGATGCTTGGGGTAGATATCAGAAGGTCCGAGTTCTGTTGGATGGAGGCTCTCAAATAAATATTATAACTCAATCGTGTGTAAATAGATTAGGCTTGAAAATTTGTGATGCTTCATTTTCGATAAATGGAATTTGTGAAAGCTCATCTTCTGCTAATTGCAGCACTGAATGTACTATTCGTCCATCAGGTCAAATAAATCCATCTTTTACATTCGATGCCGTCGTGATTCCGAAGATTTGTGCGGAAATGCCGAGTTCTTTCGTAAATTATTCGTTTTGGAATTGTGTCCATAACAAGAAGTTAGCAGATCCGAACTTTTCCATTCCGAAATCAATAGACCTTCTCCTCGGAGCGGATATATTCTCTTTAATAATTCGACCGGGTCGTATCGAGGGTAACGGTTTAGAACCAACAGCACTTGAGACAGTGTTTGGTTGGGTTTCATGGGAAAGATTCAATCACCTAACATATCAGTTAACAATTTTCATTTGTCATTGTCTGAATCAGGTTTAAACTCCTCGTTGAAAAGATTTTGGGAACTTGAAGAAGTTTCAGAGAATGTCATTGTATCACCAGAAGATCAATTTTGTGAGAACTTATACGCTCAGAACTATTCTAGAAATACATCTGGACGGTACACTGTGGCATTACCATTTAAACCTGATCAGTCAACACTTTCATTCGGTGACACATATTCTCTCGCACTACGTCGTTTTTTATCCCTTGAAAGTAAACTTATTAAAAATCAGAATATATACAGGAATACTCTACTTTCATGCAGGAATATTTAGAAAAAGATTCTATGTCATTGATTTCTACTAGTTCGGATTATGAAAATACTTTTTATATCCCTCACCATTGTATAATCAAACCAAACAGTCCATCCACAAAGTTGAGGTTGTTTTCGATGCGTCAGCTCATGTACCCAGTCATTTATCTTTAAATGATGCTCTATTGATAGGTCCTAAATTACAAAAGGATATTATTGCCATTTTGATGAACTTTCGTGTTCATCGGTTCGTTTCACAGCTGATATCAAACAAATGTATCGTCAAATATTAGTTCAAAAATCACATCGAAACTTTCAAAGAATATTGTGGCGGTTTTCTCCATCGGAACCCATAAAAACTTATCAGCTGAATACCGTTACGTACGGAGTTGCACCAGCACCTTTTCTTGCCCTTCGAACTTTGGCACAGTTGGCCAAGGATGAGGAAGCTCGTTTTCCGAAAGCATCCAAAATTTTGCTCACAGACATTTATGTCGATGATGTCGTTACAGGTTGTGATGATTTGGAAGACGCAAAAACGTTGCAAAAGGAACTGATTTCCTTATTGAATTGTGGTGGTTTTGAGCTCCGAAAATGGAGTAGTAACAGTTCTCAATTACTCTCAATCATACCTCTAGATCATCAATATCACCATTCTTTGGAGTTTGATATAGATCCGATAGTCAAAATTCTCGGTTTGAGGTGGTTTCCTTCGTCGGACGAATTTTCTTATTTTGCGGAAACTACTGTTCAGGTATGTACCAAACGTACCATACTTTCAGAACTTTCTCGAATTTTCGACCCTTTGGGGTTCCTTTCTCCATTTACTTTTCTTGCTAAACATTTGATCCAGCATCTTTGGACATTAGGTTTGCAGTGGGATGATACACTTCCAGACGATGTTAGCCGTCGCTGGAATCAGTGTAAATCGAATTAACCGAATTGGGTAAATTAAAGATACCTCGAAACTTGCATCGAAATCATTTTATCGTTGCGAACTTCATGGTTTCGGAGATAGTAGTGAGCGTGGCTTCGCAGCCGTGGTATATTTCAAGTTTTTCAATTTTGACGGCTCCATTGACATCTCTTTCGTAGGTGGTAAATCAAAGGTCTCCCCATTGAAGAAATTTCACTTCCAAGACTGGAATTGTGTGCTTGTCTCTTATTATCAAAACTCATTAATGTGGTTTCCTCTGTTTACCAATCAGCCTTTACAATAGATGACATTTTTGCTTGGTCTGATTCAATGGTAGCTCTAACATGGATTAAGTTTTCTCCTCATCGATGGAAGACATTTGTAAGCAATCGTACTACTCAAATTCAGGACTTAGTTTCAACAGAAAATTGGTATCATGTTCAATCGAAAGACAATCCAGCTGATTGTGCTTCACGCGGCTTAACGCCAACCGATCTGTTGAACTGCTCTTTGTGGTGGACAGGCCCTGACTGGCTTCGTTCCAAACATCTCACCTTCGCAAATGATGAAATAGAAATTCTCTTCATCTTGTACAAACAGAAGAGCGTCACCTCTCTTTGTCAACTTTCATTTCTCTATCGTTTGTTGATGATTTGCTCTCCAGGTATTCATCTCTGTCCAAGGTTCAAAGGGTGGTAGCTTACATTTTCAGATTCGTTAACTTCATAAAGAACTCTAAAGCTCCTAGGATATATAGATTTTCCGCAGTTCATCTCAAAGATGCACTTTTCTTCATTATAAAGCAGGTTCAACGGGTTGTGTTCAAGGAACAGATCAATAATCTCATCTCAGGAAATCCCATATCTAAATCACTTCGAAAATTGAATCCATTTATTGGAGAAGACGGTGTTCTCAGGGTGGGCGGTCGTCTGTTTTTCTGGTCTGGCCTATGATCACAAACACCCAGCTTTGCTTCCTTCATCTCATCGACTTACTGAGCTCCTTATTCAGCATTTCCATAAAATATATCTGCATCCAGGTGCTCAGACTTTACAGTTCCTTCTATCTCAACAGGTCTGGATATTATCAGCCAGACGAGCTATAAACAAAGTTATTTCTCGCTGTAACACGTGTTTCAAGGTCAATCCCAAAATGTCTCAACCTCTCATGGGTAATTTGCCACCCTTGAGAATTAATCAGCTCAAACCCTTTCAATGCGTCGGAGTAGATTATGGTGGCCCATACTTCATAACTATGTCTAGGTCTCGTGGCTCCAAATCGTTAAAGGCGTATATATGTCTCTTTGTATGTTTCACAACGAAGGCATTGCATTTGGAGTTGGTGTCAGATTTAACTTCCGATGCTTTTCTTGCTGCATTGCGTCGTTTTATTGCTCGAAGGGGTAGATGTAACCACATCTTTAGTGATGGTGGAACAAATTTCAGGGGAGCTTATCAGGAGCTTTCAGAAATATATGCAGGGCGCTGTGTTGGAAGAGAAAATTGAGTGGGGTTTCAATCCGCCTTCTAGTCCTCATTTTGGGGGTCTTTGGGAGTCTGGTATAAAATCTGTCAAATCCCATTTATTGAGAGTAATCGGTCATCAACTCCTGACATATGAGGAGTTTTATACAGTCCTCACACAGATTGAATCTGTGCTCAATTCTCGCCCTTTATGTCCGCTTAGTAATGACCCGAATGACATATCTGCACTGACACCAGGACATTTTCTTACTTTGGCTCCATTAACTGCTATTCCTGAACCAGATTTATCACACCTATCTATCGGTCGATTATCGCGTTGGCAGCTTTCAATTCGTATCCATCAGGATTTTTGGAAAAAGATGGAATTTAGAATACCTGAACACACTGCAACAACGAAAAAAGTGGTTCAATAGTAACTCGCCTCCTTATTCAATAGGTGCACTCGTCTTGATAAAAGATGATCAACTCCCTCCATTGCGCTGGCGACTTGGACGCATTGAGAAATTGCATCCTGGCGCTGATAAAATAGCTAGAGTAGCTACTGTTCGGACTACTCAAGGTGTACTGCAGAGATCAGTGGTTAAATTCTGTCCATTACCTCTCCAATAGTTATGACATATGTTGATGTATATATGTATATATTTTTTTTCGCTTTATGTTCGATATCTTTTCAATTTTATATTTGCTTTTTTTTCATAAAATATTCTATTTTAGGTGGGCGGTTATGTTACTGCAACTCAGTGTTGTTAGTTGCATTCATTTATTTTCTATTCCAAAATGCTTGTTCGTTTCATGCGGCCCACGTATGTTCATTTCTTTGTCTATGGACGCGTAACATATGTTGGAGCTATATGACAGTGCCAGACGAAGGAAGTACGAAGTAGTAGTAATTCGAAAATAGACACGTCGACGCTCGTTCGATGCAGTGCAAGACTTTTCTTCGTTTCGTCGCAATTTTTCTCGTTAATTTCTACAAATTAGAACTCTGGTGAAAAAGTGACTGTTCTGGCTCGTGAGTGACACGTTCAGCCGTGCTATAAAACCAGGTAGGCAATCGTCGATACTCCAACATTTCGTATTCAGTCATTTTTTCTCACCGGAATTTCATTATTAATTTCTCTTTCTTTTTCATTTGATTTCAAAGGCCGTGTCGTGCCATGAAGTGTATGTGAACTTAATGTTAGCTTATAAATATTTAATGTTCAGTGGCGGCTTGTCCTATGAGGCAGGTGAGGCAGTGCCTCATCAAAAAAATCTGACCGTAGGTATATTTCTTCATTCCCTTTCATCATCACTTTTTTCCTCAATATTTTTTCCCAATCTCACGTTCCTTGTTCATAACGTTCATAACAAATCAAATCCTCTTTGAATAAACGGTTGGAGGCATGCCTAACGCAGGCTTCTTTGACTGAATTTAGCGCGTTATCTGCTTCGATGACCTACGAGAACGTAATGGAAAGCCGTTCTAGGATTAATCCGAGGCTGGCCTCTGCGCGATCTCAGCCGATCTGAGATCGTTTCGTTTCTGCGATGTCCAGAGGGTTATCTGCCTGGAAGCGGTGAGAACATATCTACGGCTTTGAAGGCGGCTTCTCGAGGAATTAGAGGCTGGCCTTAGGTTTTTATTAGAGTTAATCAGGAAGCGGGAAATAGAGAAATAGGGTTAGTTCACTTTGTCGTTATTTAGTGGTATCGCGTTTGCTGTGTATCGCGTATGATTATAATCTTTTTCAGGTGAATTTTTTCTGAAATATGAATCTTTTTATCGAAAGTGACTAACAGATCGCGAAATGGATTCATCGGGACCTACTGATAGTAAATCTTTTGAAATCCCAAAGGAACATATTCGGTGTACTTGTGATATTGTTAATTTTTAATAAATAAGCAACATTTTCGACTCATTCGTATGATGATAAATTATATTTAATTAAGGAAGTTAAGCGACCTGTTCCAAATTTGAGTAAATCTCTACTGTCTAGTGGTGGGGTCAGTAAATCAAATCAGGGATTCCAAAATACATTGGTATGACAAGTACGACTGGCTTACTGAAAGTATAACTTTGAAAAAATATTTTGTTGGCCGTGCATTTTATTCTCAGCAACTAATGGAAATTCCGACAGAGTTTGGTCTAAAAGTGGTTTTAGTGATTTGAAAAATTTATCTCGGGGTCTATCGCTACACAATAAAAGTGCTCAGCATATTTCATCTAATTGTAAGCTTACCATTATGAAAAGCAAAAACAAAATATCGCCACAGCAATAGACAATGCGCGTCAAATAGAAATTGAAAATTTCAATGCTAGATTCAAAGAAAATCGACAAATTCTAAGAAGTTTAATAGATATTACGATGCACCTCTGTATGCAAGAGTTACCTTTTAGGGGCACGATGAATCGAATGAGTCTTTAAATCGCGGAAATTTCAAAGGAATTGGTAGTTCTTGTTAGTAAATTTGACACAAATTTAAAAACCTTTTTAGAAAATGACACCAACAGTAAATCGGTATTTTCTGGTACATCTAAAACCATTCCAAATGAATTAATTGATTCGGTTGCTTTGTTACAGTTCAGATTTCTCAAAAGAAAATCGTGACGTCAATCAAATTTGAATTGTAACTGAACAAAAAAAAAAATAAGTATATAGAACTATCCTTGGTGGTATGGATAACTATGCCCTTCAGTCGGAGAGTGGGGTGGGTTGCAAATAAGATAAATAGACAAGAATTAATTTTACAATAAGGTGGGCGCCACGTAATTTATTGAATTTATAAACAATTTTTGTATGATCTAACCTTGGTTTTAATTACGAAATATCCAAGTAGTAATGAGATCTATGATATTAAATAAATATTAACTTAAATATAATCTAAATAAATCGATACCTACTGTTAAATTATCAGCCTATTCGATACCCAAGAGATTGCCACGGTTGTAACGTTACAAGCGCTTCACAAGATCTAAATCTGATCCCCAAAAATATACATTCTGCCCAATTACATTATCTTGTACAAACATAAATTTTGAGTAAGATTGAACATTAATTCCAAAGCATCGATGACATTTACTCGAGACGAACGTAGTTCTTGCCTGAATGTTGTTTCCAGCGTAAAGTGTATTACAAAGTCAGGAAAAAAAAAATGGTAAGGTCTGACCTGAATTATGTAAGATCTTCCTTATCCTGAAGAGCACCTGATCGAATCCAATAAGATCTCAGAAATTTGAAAGTGGTAGAAAATTCACACATGCAACGTGCAAAAGATGAATCCTCTCTGCAGGAAAATACCAGCTAATTAAATGTAGAGAATTAATAAAAACGTAACCAGGAAGTTAGTGGCCTCCTGTAAACAGAACCTAACATGAGATAAATCGTTCAGAACACATATATAATTCTCGAGAAAATCTATTTTCAACTACTTACAAGTTGTTGTGAAGCCTGAAGTTCACGTTGGTTTTTTGTGTCAGAATCCGATAAATCGAATGTAATAAAAAGTAAGGTAAGACAAGAAGGTAGATACAACTTTATTACAATATAATGACACTCAGCCTGTGTAATTATTTTAATCCGTAATAACAGAAATCAATGAGGTAAATTCTTTCTAATTCACAAGCCAACAACGATGAAGATTAATTAAATAATAATCATGAAAATATCTCGACCTCACAATGGTTCACACATCCCTACACATATGTTTTCTATACGCAGTATCGAAGAAACACGCTTTTTTATTCTGGTACATTATGTTTATTTTATTGTATCGTTCGATAAATACTCTCGCAGAAGGAAAATGAAATTAAACAATATCGAGATTATGTGAATCTACAGGAGGCAGTGGCGGCGACGCGCTGCGAATGAAGCATTTTCGAAATATTCCGTTACAGTCCCCCTTCCATCGATAGAAGTGAACTTTTGAAGAAAGGCACGACCGACAACCACGAATCAGAAATCGGAAAGGAAAACAAGAACAAAAAATCACACAAAAAAATTTAGAACCCATAACTGAGTATATGCTCAACTCGGTCTAAATGGCAAGACAAAAAAAGACCACCTCATGAAACTAACCGCATTCGTCTGGAGAAATTGTGGGCTTCAGATCCTGTACATGCCACACTCCTTTGAAGTTACCTTTGGCGTCTTTCACCTCATAAGTCCACGAACCCAACTTTTTGGCTACTATGAATGGTCCAACATAACGAGGAGCCAACTTCGAACAGAATGCATCAGAAGCGTTAGACAATGCCTTACTTTTATGGAGTACCAAATCACCCTCGTTGGAATGCACTGATCTGCGACGTAAGTTGTAATGTTTCCGACTCTTTGCTTGCGCCGATATCAGACGTTGACGAACATCTTCGAAGACTTTAGCAAACCCTAAATTTCTATCTTCATCTCTTACAGGTTTATTTTGCGATTGAATAGGATGGTCATATTCATCACCTTTGACATGATGTTCTCGGCCAAAATTTATATAATATGGACTATATCCGGTAACCTCACTTCTCGCCGTTCTAATCGCGCAACCGACAGCAGCAATGTTATCTGCCCATTTGCGGTGGTTATCTTTCAGATAACAAGTAATCATTGTCTTAACTGTTTGGTTTGTACGCTCTGTAGGATCCGCTCTAGGATAGTAAGATGGCGTAAACAAAATTTTAGTGCGATATTTTGCACACAGCTCTCGGAACGCATTGCTTCGCATTTGGACACCATTATCACAAATCAAAATTTGGGAACACCATATACTGAAAATAGTTGTTCCTCGACGAACCCGCATAGTGACTTAGCGGTAGCCGTCCGCATAGGTGATAATAGCACATACTTGCTGAAGTAGTCGGTAATAACTAGCAAATATTTAAAATTCTGAGATGATGCTGGAAGTGGTCCTATAAAATCTAGGCTGACCATCTGCCACGGCTCTTTCACATCTGGTCTATGACTCATCAATCCCGCAGGTGATCTCAATTCAGGTTTGCAGGCAGCACAAACTTTACATTGTCTTATATATCTTATGACATCAGCTTTCATCTTAGGCCAATAAAATCTTTTTCTGAGCCTCCAGAAGGTCTTGAACACTCCAAGATGACCCGAGGTAACATCATCATGACATGATCTCAACAAGGCTTCACGATGATCTTTCAGAATTACGATCTTCCAATTATCTGATTCCTGAGACAAAAATGGGCTCAGACACTGCAACATACTTAAGCAAAACGCCATTCTCGACTCTCCATTTGGAAAACTTATCAGGAGATAACTCCAGATTACGAAGCATGTTCTGATACCATCGATCAGAACTCGTGGAATAATTTGGAAAAAGAGGCCGTCTCAACAGCACTGAGCTCACCCTGTACAGACCGTGACAACAAATCAGGCACAATGTGATCTTTGCCCTTCCTATGAACAATCTCAAAACTATACGGCATCAGTCGCAAGCTCCATCGTGCCAATCGTCCTTGTGGATCTTTAAGGTTTTGCAACCAAAGGAGACTGTGATGATCCGTGATGACTCTGAAAGAGGTTCCCTCCAAATAATGTCTAAGCTTCTCAACTGCCCAAATTACAGCCAAGCACTCTCTTTCTGTGGTGGAAAAATTCCTCTCTTGACGAGTTAGTGACCGGGAGAGATATGATATCACCCTTTCCTCACCATCAGGTCCTTCCTGAGTCAAGACAGCTCCAATGCCGTATCCAGAGGCATCTGTCTGTACTGTAAATGTTTTATCGTAATCCGGACACGATAATATGGGAGACGTAGACAAACTTTCTTTAAGTTCCTGAAAAGACCGTTCACACTCATCTGACCAAGACCAAGTAACGTTCTTCTTCGTCAAGTTCGTGAGTGGTGCTATAAGTGAAGAGAAATGTGGTATGAATCGACGATACCAAGAAGCTGTGCCAATCAATCTTCTGATCTCAGCCACCGAATTAGGACGAGGTATATCGAGTATGGCTTGTACCATCTCTGGATCAGCTCGTAGTCCACTCGCGTCGACTATGTAACCTAAGTATCTGAGTTCCGGCATGCAAAATCTACATTTTCCCGCGACACAACTAAACCAGCATCTATGAGTCGATCGAAGACCATACTCAATGTTTTTAAATGTGTTTCGAAGTCTTGGGAAACAATAATTATATCATCTAGATAGACCATAACCGAAGGTTGAAGGTCTGCTCCCAAAATTGAATCTATTATTCGTTGCCAAGTAGCAGGAGAGTTGGTAAGCCCGAACGGCAAACGACGAAACTGAAATAAACCTCTGCCAGGAACCGTAAACGCAGTATACTCCCGAGTTCTCAGCGATAGGGATCTGAAAAAAAGCACTTTTTTATGTCAAGACCCGAAATAAACCTAGCGTCTCGTAAACGATCTAAAATCGCAGAAATGTACGGTATCGGATACGCATCCTTTTTAGTCACAGCGTTCAACTGTCGATAATCTACAACAAATCTAAAGGAACCATCACGTTTCGGAATTAAACAAACCGGAGATGACCAAGGGCTTTTGGAAGGTTCTATGATTCCATTCCTTGACATTGACTCCAAATGTTCATCAATTATCTTCTGCTTGGCTGGAGATACGGGATACCATCTCTGTTTGATTGGTTTAGTATTGGGTAGTAATTCTATTTCATGTTCTGGAACTTTAGCACAACCAATTTCATCACCCATAAGGCGAAATTTTTCGTCAATCAAGGTCTGTAGAGATTTTGACTGCAGCTCGCTCAAGTGCGATTTGCTCTCTATAGTACACAGCTGCGACAATTCAATTGGTCCATCGGAAAAATGCCAAACATCTTCATTTAATTTGGGAACTATACCCATTTTTCGCCAAAAATCAACCCCCAATATCAACCGATGCGGTAATGAAGGAACCACAAGGATATCAATCCAACGCATTTTATTTTTCAACGTAATAGGCGTTTTTATATAGCCAGGACTTGAACAGCTTTCACCATTGGCAACTCTACATGACGAATTATCAGGAGTTAACTTCAAACCAAGACGCTGCAATATGTCATAGCCCGACTGTCCAACAACGGTACGCACAGCCCCAGAATCCAGAAGTCCGGTTATCGAATAACCTAATATATTCACGGTAAGATATGGCCTTTCATCATTAGGAGCATGGGATATAATGAAATCGAGAAGGATTTTATTTTCGAAGGTATTATCAGATGAGGTCGGTTCTGTGGATGCGGAAGCGCTATCGCGACCATTTAGGGCCTCCGCTGTCCGTTTCCCGAAACAGAGCAATGTGGACAAGTTTTGACCGTCACATCCATTTTCCCACAACGGTAGCTAACAATTTCCTTGGTTCGGAGCAGAACCGAACGTGAATGTCCCGACTTCTGACAGTTCAACAAATTATCATATTGCTCGAGTTAAAAGGTTCACCCACACCAGAAGTTGAAATTTCAGATACAAAATTTGCGGAATCATGAACACCATTAGAGGTAGACGGTGTCGCCGAAGCTATGAACGCCAAGTCCGGTTCAACATATCCATGCCGTCTCCTCGATGGAGGAACATAATTATCAGCTCTGAATTTCTTCGTCTCCAACTTGAGACAAGCATCTTCTAACTGCTGTATCGATGTAACAGTAGGTAACTGCGTTGAGTAAAACGGAGACAAGTTACGAGTCAGAATACCCAACTTAATATTTTCGTCTACCTCGCCATAACGTCTGAACATGGAATTCATACAAGTTAAATAATCTACGATAGATTCCGATTGATCTTGAGTTCTGTTCATTATATCTTTAAGTAATCTTGGACGATAATCCGGTTGTTCATAATGTTTGACTAACAACGCCGACAAACCGTTCCAATCGCTAAAACGTTCACGATTAGATCTATACCACATTAGTGCCTTATCAGAAAATAAATCTATGGCCGAATCGAATAACTTAGAGTGAGCAACATTTCTGGCTTTTTCGCATCTCCTCAACGCACTCAAAAAATTGTGAACCGACATGCCTTTCGGATCACCAGTAAACTTTAAATTCCACTTTTTGTATATTACAAGAAGAGTTAAGGAAACCAAAATTGTCTCTGGTACTTGTTCTCAACAAAGCCAGATCAGCACGCTTCCGCGCATCTACATCATTCGAAGAATCAGAACCGGATCCATCATCACTGTCGATAACATCCGCCGGATACTCAGTTATCTGACCCGACTCAACAGCTGCGAGTGCATTACTAACTTCAATTTTCAACCTATCCAATCTCTCCGACAACATATCATCGAGCACATTCGAAGAAATTCTAATTAATCTATTGCTTATGTGCAGTTAAGCGCGTAAAAGCCAACTCACTATTAAACTCAGGTTTTCCGAAATCATCTTGAACCAAAACGAATTTGTCTGTGCAAATTTTCCAACTCCTGTGACGCGTCAAGCACTATTCCTGGATATGAAAATGACCGATTTCCCTTCTCCAACTTCAACAAAGGACGCAAGCAAGAACGCATATCAACGACAGTTTGTTCCGGAGTTGATTTAAACCCTCTAACCGATAACTCATACTGAAGCTCATCCTTCCTAAGCCTATTGAGATTGAAACGCAATGACATATTGAAGATTGCAAAAAAATTAACTCCAACTTCAAAGTGTTCTCCGGAATAAATACAAAAACTAAATGAATTCAATATTCCACTAAAAAAACAACCGTTACTGAGATACTTATGCAGATACTTATGCGCACGCCACTGTCTCCTCAATAACGAAGTAACGAATCAACAATATCACGGTAAAAATCGACTACAGAATACAACTCTATCAGCGGCAAAGATAATATGAAATTATTCGAAAAAAAATTATACAAAAAAAAAAAAAAAAAAAAAAAATATTAGGAAATAGGTACACACGGTATCAACCAACAACCATCCATCAAATTCAGGAAACTTAATAAAGCAATATTAATAGTTAAATAAGTGCAGGCTTTCTCACACAATATACTCTCGACCCGTACGCCAATGGATTCAATCAAAATCTTATCTGACGCTTGATTCAGAAATGATTCAAAATAAAAATCAAAATGCAAATGGAAACAACAAAAAATGAGTCAGGCAGGCTCCACGTTTAAGGCGCCAATTGTTACAGTTCAGATTTCTCAAAAAGAATATCGTGACGTCAATCAAATTTGAATTGTAACTGAACAAAAAAAAAATAAGTATATAAAACTATCCTTGGTGGTATGGATAACTATGCCCTTCAGTCGGAGAGTGGGGTGGGTTGCAAATAAGATAAATAGACAAGAATTAATTTTACAATAAGGTGGGCACCACGTAATTTATTGAATTTATAAACAATTTTGTAGGGATCTAACCTTGGTTTTAATTACGAAATATCCAAGTAGTAATGAGATCTATGATATTAAATAAATATTAACTTAAATATAATCTAAATAAATCGATACTGTTAAATTATCAGCCTATTCGATACCCAAGAGAGATTGCCACAGTTGTAACGTTACAAGCGCTTCACAAGATCTAAATCTGATCCCCAAAAATATACATTCTACCCAATTACATTATCTTGTACAAACATAAATTTTGAGTAAGATTGAACATTAATTCCAAAGCATCGATGACATTTACTCGAGACGAACGTAGTTCTTGCCTGAATGTTGTTTCCAGCGTAAAGTGTATTACAAAGTCAGGAAAAAAAATGGTAAGGTCTGACCTGAATTATGTAAGATCTTCCTTATCCTGGAGCACCTGATCGAATCCAATAAGATCTCAGAAATTTGAAAGTGGTAGAAAATCCACACATGCAACGTGCAAAGGAATGAATCCTCTCTACAGAAAATACCAGCTAATTCAATGTAGAGAATTAATAAAAACGTAACCAGGAAGTTAGTGGCCTCCTGTAAACAGAACCTAACATGAGATAAATCGTTCAGAACACATATATAATTCTCGAGAAAATCTATTTTTCAACTACTTACAAGTTGTTGTGGAAGACTGAAGTTCACGTTGGTTTTTGTGTCAGAACCCGATAAATCGAGATGTAATAAAGAAGTAAGGTAAGACAAGAAGGTAGATACAACTTTATTACAATATAATGACACTCAGCCTGTGTAATTATTTTAATCCGTAATAACGAAATCAATGAGGTAAATTCTTTCTAATTCACAAGCCAACAACGATGAAGATTAATTAAATAATAATCATGAAAATATCTCGACCTCACAATGGTTCACACATCCCTACACATATGTTTTCTATACGCAGTATCGAAGAAACACGCTTTTATTCTGGTACATTATGTTATTTTATTGTATCGTTCGATAAATACTCTCGCAGAAGGAAAATGAAATTAAACAATATCGAGATTATGTGAATCTACAGGAGGCAGTGGCGGCGACGCGCTGCGAATGAAGCATTTTCGAAATATTCCGTTACAGCTTTCGTTGTGAATAAGCAAATCGAGGACGAAATATATATTACATTATTAAATTTTTTCATATGTACCTCACCATACTATATTGTCACGAGCCGCCACTGTTAATGTTATGTATTTTGCAGGAACTTATCGATTATTATTGTATTCCTTGAGAGAGGCGTCAGCAGAAACATGTGTTGGACAAGATAAAATAAAAATATTTATTCAACCATTTTCTTTTTACTGGTCGAATAGTTGCTTTATACTCAAGAAATCTTAAAGAAAATTTGATGAAATTCATAAACATAAAACGCTCAAGTTTTTTCATTGGAAATATACATATATAAAAATATGTGATGAAAATACAATGTCCAAACTTATCAGCAAACTCACGAATATCTTGAAAAATTCAGAGTCAACAATTCATGAATACCAAATCTCTTCACAAACTGAAAGAAAGGAATCCACAGCTACATGATCTCTACAGCCTGATCAAATTACATAAACCATATAAAATTATTAGAGTTACAACATTTGCTATTGACACCCCAGGTCTTAAAATTTCAAAATTCATAAATGAACCCTTCGTCAGTAAGTTGGATTTTAGGTTAACCTTTTCAGTTGAAAATCAGTAGAAATTATAAGTAGCATAATTTCAATTAGTCTGGATTCCCATAAAAATTTTATCTTAATCTCGTTCGATATTGTTGACTTGTACACCAACGTTCCTGTAGCAGAATCCCTTTCTCTCCTCATAGAACCTATCAATAAATATCGTAGAAATACGTAGGAAACATAATCAACCATTCTTGTTTGACCACTGAACAAAACTATTTTCAATTCAATAACCAAGTCTATTGCATGGAAAATGGCCTTTCAATCGGATTGCCAGCCAGCGGTTTATGTGCTGATATTTACGTTTAATATATTGAAGAAAATATAATTATTTTCTGTATACGGGTGGGAACTTGAAAATTTCTTCGAAACTATGAATTCAAGTTTTAATAAAATTTACTTTTTAAGAAGCAATTCTTATTCTGTCAATTTCCTAGGTCTCAATATCACGTCGAAATAAGACTGGTCTTTTTCCTTCAATATATTTATAGGAAAATCACTCAGACAGATACGATCATACCATTTTATTCGTTCCATGCTCCCCCAATAAAAAAAAACTGATTTCTATTTAACAGACGGCTCAATATCCCATTTTGGGAATATTATAATAAAGAGCTCACAATCAGTTATCAATTCGGTGTAAATACCTCATAGCCCAGATAATTTATTGATGATGTTCTTACTTCTATGAAGAGAAAGAACGTTATCAACAAATGTAACTGTAATGTGGAGCTTTTTGCCAATTTTGAACTAATAGAAACATGTGTTTGGGTGTGTGGCAAGGAGGCTATTCAATTCAAATAAATATTTCTAAAAACGTCTATATAGTCCAGTAAAGGAAGGGCTGAAATCACTTTTTCTCGGAAAGAGCTGCATTTTGATATGTTGATTGTTATAATGAAAGAAACATATGGTCAAAAATGCAGGTGTTAAAATTTTCAGAACACTGAAAAATCCTTGAAAATATAGAGAAAAATACGGTTTTTCTGATTTTTTCATGAATTAGAAGGTTTAGTAAGAAAAAGTTTTAAACAAAAGTTGTAGAGCGTAAAATTCTAGTCCAAATTATGTACTTTATCGTTCTCGAAAGTGAATTTGTATACTGATAAACAGCGTATTTCTTTAGTAGCGCAATACCAACGAATTTTAAATTTGGCGCTCGATGAAATGACTACCTGCACCTCAGCTGAACGCTAAACAAAACATCTGGTAGATATTTGGCAGAGTTGGACTCTACTCGTTTTGTTATTGTATTGCTTTTATTACATCGAACCCTATCATATAATGTTGAGTTGGTTGAAAACGGACAGTTTGGGTAGTATGATGTTCGGTTTTCTAATCTGATGTGCTAGCAGAAGGCGCTATAGATTCTTCAATGGAGGCTAGAAGTAATATGAAAATAGAAAAGTCAAAAATTGGATAAATTTTAAAAAGGAAATTTTGTAATTTGACGAAATTGAAATTTTATTAATTCAAAAACTAAAATAGTTTTCAGCCGCAATTATGAACAAATTCCTAGCTGAATTTCCTTAAGATGCATACGATATACGAATAATAGTTTAGACGTAGGTGGGTATGTTTCTGATAGTAAAATAATAGTAATTCTTCGAAAGAAAGAAATTTATTCAGAGTAATGGGACAAAAGAGTTCAAATGAAAACTGTAGTAATTATTTGAAGAGCAATAGCAGTAATTAATAATAATTAAAGTTTCTGCATCGAATAATATCAGGAAAAACTTTTTTTTTCATTTTTACTAATAATTCTTCAATTAAATGCATCAATATCATCTCCTCAGCATCATCTAGATCCCATTGATCTTCATCGACATCAGAGTTTATCAGGTCAGAGACATTTTCACATGCCGTTACACATTTTGCAAAACCTTGTACATTTCAGTCCTGCTTTTTTGCAACTGTAGGCGAGAAGTATCACATTTTCCATTACAGCTGCAGAATACCTTAAACAAATGTGAATAAATAAAAAAACTAATAAAACTAGGGTGTGAATGAATTTGATCACATTATTCAATAATTCCTGTGGAGCTACTGCTTTGGTCTTCATTTTAGGAAGTAGCATACAATGTGATCTATGCCAACCCCAATATTCAGGTTTCAACGACGGT
Organism: Micraspis discolor; assembly: GCA_030674115.1. Lineage (NCBI taxonomy): Eukaryota > Metazoa > Arthropoda > Insecta > Coleoptera > Coccinellidae > Micraspis > Micraspis discolor. The sequence goes on along the minus strand of JARTUT010000494.1, from coordinate 33,510 downwards.
CATTCTAGCCAAACCTGAATTTGATAATAAACTCGTCTGGTGTGTTCAATCAATGCTGACTCTGTTGGAGGAAGCATTACTAGAGTGATGTTTTCCTGGTTCCTAAAACTGGGGTTGTGAATATTTTATATCTCAGTTCAACGATGCTCAAATTTTCCGCACTTGTGTTGTACAGATATCTCACTATTTTTTCCGTGATCTATTGCTGTGATCTGGTGTAAGAGATCTACGTCACTGCCAATCACAGCAACAGATTCTGGAACGTTCTCTTTCAGAGAGATTGCTGCCATTACTATATCTACGTCGGCATCTTTTTCTGCTACATGTACTTCTATAATATGTTTTCGTAGATAATTGGACAGTATTTTGATGAATGTATATTTATTCCCAATATTTGACAAAATTTTTTTTTGTGTCATTGTTACTATTTTGTCTTCATCAATTTATACATCAGGGCAACAACTTTTTCTTCTCGGCAGTTCATACGATTTTATTCCGACGATTTCATCCCAATAACCGCTAAATACAATTTTACAATTCTGTCCCAATTTTTCAATATGAACGATCTATATATTTCTAATACATCTACGAATCTCTTACTGTGAGGCCATACAACTTGGTATAATAAACATCTATAACATATATCATACCAGATACCAGTAAGCAGAGGTTGTGATTGAAGATGCGTTGAGAATAATTTATAGAGGTCAGAGTTAACAGTTTTCTCATTAATCCATATTCGTCGAAAAGAGATAGTGGATATGGCGACAATTCATAAGAACTTGCCTCTTTTTTTCCTTTATTCATCGTTCTGATAAAGAACGAACATTCTCTGCAACAATGCAGATGAGTCTATAGAAGATGTACCTCCAAGAATACGAATTTTATTCTGGCTATCGCATAAATTCTTAACTTTAAATTTTGATGACAAAGTCATATTCCACAAATTTTTTCCAACTATTGCTACCATTCCTTTGCGTCCTTGAAGTGCCATATGCCATATGACAGTTAATATAGTCGCTACCAATAACACCTGTAGAAAGAGACATCAGACAATCTCTTTTCTCAAAAGGATTATGGCATTTTAGCCAGAATACAATTTTTCTATGTCTTCTTTATCACTCTTCATACGACTTTCAGATAAATCCACGTGCTGTTCACTATTCGCTGTTCTCAAATCAGCCTATTCCTCCAAACATTCCATGACGTCAAATGCCGATAGGATCCCCAGAAGGTAACGCGCAACAACACTGGGTGTGACTCCTCTACCATGCCTTAAATCGGTACCGAAAAATCTATTTAGTATTTGTTCTATACACATATCACTCCAGACACCACTCCAAGCTTTGTATGTCCTAAGAATAGTGAAATATCCTTCTTTTGTGAACCTGTCGAATTCTAATGTATCCATCGTTGTTTCCAAATGCACCATATCCTGTAAGTACCATTGAACACTTTTGTGCTTCATGACACTGTAAGTGCAAATCTTCAAATATTGAAGTGTTCCCTCGAATTTCCGAGTTGAACATACTATCATTGGGCCAATATTACAATCGCCCAAAGTAGGAGAATTTTCCTTCCATTTTTCGAACATCATTTTCACTTGTTTCTCAATTACATCATTCGCAGTTGTATTGCTTGTTTTCAAAATATGAATTCCTGTAGCAGTGAAAGTTAATATGTGAGTACGAAAAGCTCTGATGAAAGCCCTTCAGACATTTTCTTCACTGATTGTGCAGCGTATGAAGTAGCCCAAAGATCTTTCAAACCACTCCCATCCATGATAAAGCCAATGGCGCCCATATATGACATCAATGAATGGAACCCTCCTAATCTCACAGTAATATTCCTAAATTCAGGATTGACCGACTGCACAATGATTGAGTTAGCTTTGAAATAAGGATGCTGATCAGAATGTTACAAAAGTTGTTCTACCTTTATTTCTCTTCGTTTCTTCAACTGCCTAGAGCAAAGCTGTGTGTAATGTAGTTGAACTGGATGGTGGTGCATTAATGAATGGGAGACAATTAACATGCGACATCATATATGTAACGTCTCGTGATAAAATTTCATGAAAACCCCCTGCCATGTTGGAATATTTTCTATTTCGAGAGATTTCGCACATAAATACGCAACATATGATTTTGGAACTTCAGGTTGTACCTTTATATGAAGTTTTGATTCATCAACGAACTCTACACTCTTCAATTCATCAGGATTCGTGTAACTGAATGGTATCAATTATATCTTCTTTTGTGAAGCTAAAATAGAAGCAAGTGGTATTTCCATCAGCCTTTTGGAACCTCCTTCATATTCAACATCCTATTCTGGTGTATTGACTCTAATACCCCCCAAACAGTGAAATGTTTCATGACCATCCGACGTACTTACATTGTGATCTGTGTTATCAAAAACGAATTGAATGAAAGAGTTGATGCGTTAATTTTGCAGGTTGCCTTATAACGGAAGCTTCATATAATTGAATATTGTGGTATCAAGCCGATACTCTAATTTACTCATCATGTCAATTATCAAACGAGTACCTGTTTTTCTGTAGACATAAGTTCCAACAGCTAGCTGAAATTTGGAAATGAATATTCTTGAACGAACAGTGGAAATTTTGAATGTGCTATTGTATCACGTTCCACATCTTTCCTTGCACTACATTTTGAATCTAGTAAATGGAATAGGTAGTTTTCAAACTTTCCGGAATTTCAGATATAGAGCTATCCAAGAATTAACTTGAGAGGGATAAATTTCATAGTTATAATCTTGTTTTTTTTATATAAGCTACAACGATTTGACCAGCTATCCGTAAAATTAAATTTTTTTGATAAATACTGAGAGAATCAGGATTAAAAGCCAATCTTTACTAAGCTCCATTATATTGGGAGATTTGTAAAGAAAACCAGTTGCTTCCCACGATGTTGTTCCGATGATAATGACATTACTATATTTCTCTTTAAATATTTTTATGAAAGTATTATTGTTGAGAAAGTTTTCCCCCATAACCCATAACTAACTATATAATAATCTGTTCTTGTAAGTATTCAAAATCCCGTCAACGAGTTATTTGAGAAAATGAAATTTTGGTGGGGCAATTATTCATTTCAATGCGTCACTGAAATATCGATTTCAAACTAATGAGTTTAAACCTAATGATTACATGATATTGATATCCCAAGTGAGCTGTTAGTCATTCTAATAGACCAAGAATTTCAAATCACACTCTCCAGACAACTTGTGCTGAATCCTACCCTGTTCTAGAACTCCAGATGTCTAGGATCGCTCGCTTGGTTTTGCACTAGGCGCCAAATTTCTCGAATTCACTGTTATCGCCGCATTAGAGAAATACCTTAATAATCAATATACAAAATCACTTTCCCGAGAACCTTAAAGTACATCATTTGGACTAGAAATTTTCCGCTCTACAACTTTTGTTTAAAACTTTTTCTTACTAAACCTTCTAATTCATGAAAAATCAGAAAAAACCGTATTTTTCTCTCTATATTTTCAAGAATTTTCAATGTTCCTGAAAATTGTAACACCTGCATTTTTGACCATATGCTTCTTTCATTATAACAATCAACATATCAAAAATACAGCTCTTTCCGAGAAAAAGTGATTTCAGCCCTTCCTTTACTGGACTATATATATTTCAAGGCTTATTGGCCTTTTCATCAGGACAGTTTATGTTAGTTGTGTAAATATACTGCAAAAAAAACCTCTAGGAATTGTACAAATCTCATCAGTTATTTATGGTATTGTTTTAGATGAAGTTGGAGACTCAAGCGTTTAACATTGAAAAAGAGTTTGGTTTTCGACATTTTATTCAAAGCGCCATTTTTTACTCATGAAGGGAGTAAGATCGGGAGATCGTGGGGGCCAAAACAGTGAAGAACGGCGTCCGATCCACCGATTACCAAACATTGCATTCAGTTCTTCAGACACCTCGTGCGAACTATTTGCCGGATCCCCATCCAATGGATAATATGCGAAGTCGACATACTCAACGGCAGTTCATCCAAAAACTCAAAAACAAAATTTCTCAGGATTTCCAAAAAGTTTTCTGTATTCAAATTTTCTTCATAAATGTAGTATCGCACTTTATTGTTCATCAAAGAGCAAACACATTGAAACTAAATTTGTTTTGGGGTTTCTTTGTCTTTTTCTATGAGGATTTTCACTTCTCCAAATGTGACAATTCTTCCTATTAAATAGTCCTTCATTATTGAATTTTGCTTCGTCCGTCAAAATGATCTTTTTCCAAAAATTTTCATCATTTTCAAGTGTTTCTAATACTCCTCTACAAAATTTCACCTTTTTGTAGTCACATGGTTCTAATGCTTGAACTTTCTCATATCTGTAGTCATGCATGTTGTGTTTTTTTTCAAAATTCGGTGCACTGAATTTCTGTCTAAATCAGTTTCATGTGCGGAATTTCTACTTACAATTCTACAGTAGAAGAAGAGGTAGAACAAGTTCAAACTCCTGCAGAAGTCAATAGAGAAGAAAGAGTAAATGAAGGACAGCTGCTAACGGGAAAACACTAAGAAGAAAAACGACAATAGATCCCCAGAAATTAAATCAAACAACTTCAATTACCGATAAATATTCAATAATGAATACAGAAAGAAAATAAACAAACAACATCTGCCCAGCATACAACAACAAATTCAACATTGAATAACTCGGTTTCCACACACATGAAATTGATAAAAATTTGTATACAAACAACAATTCCTACTTCAACAATAAATATTCAACAACAGATATTGAAAACTAAAACTTATCCCACATTCTCAAATCGAATAACAATAAAACAACATTGAAACAAGCTCTCACTGAGCTTAAAAATTAAATGAAAATTAGTAGTTACAGGAAACATATTCGCAGAAGATAATACACAACAAAGAGAACCTCAACAGACATACTCAGTGGTTATAGCAAATATGGAAACGAGCATTAGTGGTGAAGATGTTAGTAAACATCTACAAACTCTCAATATTAAACATAGGTATTGCAAAAGAATAATTTCGAGATCTCTTGGAAACCAACAAGACTGGTTAGAATTAAAACAGGTCAAATTGAAGCATTTGAGACCCTCTTAAACAATGGATTTCTCTTTATGAATCAGCACTACTTGGCATATCCCAGCCATCTTTCCGTCCCCATTGCAATTCTATGCAACAACAAATGTTTACAATTCCACCACAAAACTGAATGTTGTAAGAATTCGCCAAATGCTCTAAATGCCAAGGTCCACACAAAATGTCCCAATGCAAATCTAATAATGCTCCAAAATGCTTGTCATGTGGTGCTGAGGATTATTTAGCATGGTCAATTAAATGCCCAAAACACCCTTGAAAACCCACTCATTATAAGCCGCTCAACAGAAGAACCAGAGAAATAGAAGAAATCCACAAAAACTAGTCGTATCCATGCACCAGTGACAATACATGATGAAATAATGAATACTTAAAATCGTAAAATAAATGATCCAAAGAACACTGAATGGAATGACCTTATATTCAAATTGAAAAAGGGTTTATCAGTCAATTCAAAATAGATACAACAATTGGGTTTTCAGATAATAGGTTTTATATACTTATGTTTGATTTGGAGAACCCTGAAGAACCATCCCCAAAAACCAATCAACAACTAGTCAACAGGCAAATTCACATCGACAATTAGGATCCTCTACAATAAGATTAACAGTTATATACCAAAAACATCTTGTGAATAACTTTATTGAAGAAAATAACGTCACATGTGCCATATTTGTTGAGTCAAAAATCAACCTGTCACACTACGTTGATTATCGAAACTGGACAACAATAAAAAAATAGGCTATAAAGAGCAAAATACCAGAGGAGAAAGTATAGTACAGTGCCATCCATCCTTGAAATGAACAAAAAAAACACACTTTTCAATTCCATTCAAAATGAAAAATTGCATTTCTTTCTTGTGTACTTCCATCCATGGTGTCCTATTGATGAGACAGTTTTCACGAAGGCTGCCCTGTATACAGGGTGTTCGGCACATGGACCGTCAAATTTTTTGGGGCGTTGGTAGGGTCATTTGCTACCATTTCAGTCTTGGAACCTGGGTCCTTAGTATTACGGTTACGGGTATGATTTTTTTATTAGGTTTTCTAAATTACCCAAAATGTACCCTTCGAAGCCCCATAACTTTTTGCGTGGGCTTTACATCCATTTTTTATTGTATTAAGTCTACATGAGTGTGTGATTACATAGAATCCTCCAATATGTATGTATTATACTTTGCTATCCCAGTATATCATATTCCATGATACTAGATTCACCTAAATAGGAAGGGAAGTACTGCTACCTAGAGACTAGTTCTCTGTTAGTTAAGGCATTATTGTTTATTGTTGTGACTTGAACATTGTCACTTTGTACAATAGTCAAATAAACTTTTTAAAATTAAGTTTAAAATCACTGAACGTAAGTTGTGTTTGAAAAAAACATTTATTGTTTGGAATAACACCACAAAATTATACGAGGGCCTTTTATTAAAAAAATATGAAAGTATGAAAACATCTCCTCTATTGAAATTAAAAAAAACAACTATTACAAACTTAGTTTTAATTTAAAATGTTCTTTGGTTTATAACGTTGCTAACCATATGCTATTTACGTAAGTCAATAAAAAAATAATACTGCAAATAAGGTTTTAGTCGGAAGAGTGAAGAAAGTCGCACCTAAATAAAGTACGGTTCGACACCACAGCAAGCACGGATTTTACCTGCGTTTTAGAGCAGCAATTATTATTACTACAGGGCCATTCGAAACTAACCTCCGATTGGTCACAGTGCGGGTAGTGAAGTAGCGCGCCATCTGTGCATTCACGCGCTCAGCAAGTCAGTCGGCATCAAGCCGTAGTCGAGTGAACATCGCCTGCGCTAGTTTAGTTTTTGGCAGTTTGAAATGTGTGCTGCAATAGAAATCCTGCCAGTGAGGTGCGTGCTTTTATAAGATTTTTACAGCCAAAGTTTCTCACCAGCTATTCATCGTGAGCTTTGGCCGTGTACGGACCAAAATTTATGATGAAGAGTTGTCCGTGAATGGGTACGTGCTGCCGTCCTCACTCTGCCGCAGAACAACAGCCCTTCTTGAGTCCTTCAGATCTACATTACAGCCCAGATCTGGCGCAGCGATTATCACCTCTTCATGCATATGAAGAAATGGCTCGGGTCCCAGCGGTTTGATGACGACGAAGAGCTCAAAGATGCGGACACAGGCTGGCTCAAGGCATAAGCGGGTGATTTTTATGCAGAAGGAATTTCAAAGCTTGTGAAGAGATACGATATGCTCAATCGTTATGGAGACTATGTCGAAAAATAGTGCAAAGATGTAGTTGTAAGATATTGTAAATATTGAAATATTTTTCTTAACTTGATGTATTTTTTCAATTAACTGAGGTTAGTTTCTGAACGGCCTGTATTTCTGTCCTTAGATTGGATTAGTTAGTCGCGCGCAGAATTGACCCTACCGTCATTCGAGATTTAACTGTCTCTGCTGTTGGAAGTGTCTGTGCCATTGTTCAGTTTTTAAATTTGTATTTTATTTTTGTTACTTTATTGAATTTTGCTACTGTTGTTTTGATTTTGGTTGTTGAAATGCCTAATTTCGCCAACGCTGAGTATGCTGATATGGTGATGCCATATGGCAAGGCCGATGGTGTTGCTCGTGCAGCTCAAAGAATTTATCAAGCTAAATTTCCTGATCGAAGATTTACCATAAACTTAAATTTTCAAGAGCCTCGGGTCAATGTGAGGCAACACCATGTAGCAGTTGACGATCAACTACTTCGCCTTTGAAGAAGATCCAACTACAAGCATTCATGTCGTTGCTCAAAGACTCAACTTAACGATTTGGAAAGTTTGGTCAGTTCTTCGGGATAAAAATCAACACGCTTTTCATTACACCCGGTACAAGGTAAATAAACTTTTTAATTGATAAATTTGTCCTTTTGACTGCGAAAAAATTGTCACAGACTAATTAATTTTATTAATTGTTACAGGTCTTCATGAAGGCGATCCTGCCAGACGGTTGGAATTCTGTAGATTTTGCACACAGATGTCGATGACAACTTGTTTCTGAAACGAATTTTCTAGACAGACGAATCATGTTTTAACCGAGAAGAAATAACAAATCTGCACATTATTATAGGAGATTTGAACGCTAGTACAACTGCGAAGAAAAGACAGTAAGAGAACTTATTGAGAGGTGGACAGTTCAGTAAAGCTTACAAAGAACCAACATTTTTAATTAATGGTGGATCTGATAGTACACCTGACTTGATGCTCTATACTAAAACATAAAGAAATATATCTAAAATATCCCCCTATATAATAAAATTGATAAAATATAAGAAAAATTATACAGGGAATACTACCAGAATGAAGATGAAATTTTCAAAGAGACATAAACAGATACAATGAGATATCCAGAATAAGATACAACGGTATAGAAAAGTAAGTGGATTGAGGCATGCAATAGAATAAATTAATAGAACAGGAGAAAATTTTATCAAGAAGTGAATAAACTCTCTAAGTATAGATATCATCAGGAAAAACCATCTTTAGTAATGAATAATATAGAGTATAAGACAGATGAAGAGAAAGTTGAGGTATTTGCTAATTACTACAAGAACATGTTCAATTTCAATGAAGATAACAACTATGATAACTTATGAGAAGCACAAAAATAAACGCTTGGTATGATCGATACCTTCATGATTACAACGGCCCAGGAAGAATTTACACAATAGACGAAACACTTCATAATAGCAAAAATAGCTATCCTAGAAAGGATAATATTCCATGGCTAAAAATAAAAATTGAGTGAAGCGACACATAAACTGTTTATTTTCAGCAATATGGAAAACAAGTCTCATAATAAATGTGCCAAAGACAAAAACAAATAACAATAAAATTGAAAATTATAGGTCCATCACTATGCTACCAGTTTTAGCAAAATTGTATAAAAAATAATAAAAACTTCTATTAACACATATAGAAAGTTGTATTCCAAAATTTCAATTTGGTTTTCAGAAAAAAGCTCCACTACGCACCCTTTAACAATATTGGTGTCTAATACACAAAACGCAGCCTTGAAGAATTATAAAACTACGACACTGAGTTTGGATATACAGAAAGCTTTTGATAGCATATGACATAGAGGTTACTTTATAAATTATACAGAAAAAATTCACCCTGCAACTTATAAGAATATGCCAGCCATTCCTGACTAATAGATTGCTTGCTGTCAAAATTGGGTCATGTACGTCTGGGTATTTCCAACCAGAACAAGGAACACCTCAAGGAAGTCCACTCTCAACACTACATTTCAACTTTTTCTACCATGATATGGTAAATATAGCTCACCCAAATACATACAATATGCAGACGATACAATAATTATAGCTCACGAAATCAATTAAAGGGTGCATCAAAATATGCAAAAACTAACCGACAAAATATGTCTATGGTTCCAAGAATGGTGAATGAAGTTCAATGCAAGCAAATCCCGTCTCATGATCTTTCATCATAGAATAACTAACATCATCATCTATATATTAGCGGAGTTAACATCGGACCAACACCCTCAATTAAATACCTGGGAGTACAAATTGATAATAAACTTAACTTTAACTTGCAGACGAAGACAGTTACAAACAAAACAATCTCTAGGGCCAAATATTTTGCCAAACTGATACAAAAATCAATTTAGAAAGCACTGACGTGAGGTCAGATTGCTTTGGCGCTCTTGTTGAGCTACTTGCGAGTAAATATTCAAACCTTAACAAATCTATAAGCTCTCTGATCGGGTGAACAATAGTCTTTTTCCGTACTATGGGACAATGTGATGCAAATATGAACGCCTAATGAATAAACAAACCTTTATCTCAATTTGAAAATAACTACTCATAATTTTCACCAAATTTTGTTCTATGCTTCTCCTAAAAACATACGTCATTGCTTTTCTGAGTTTTGACAACGCCATCAAATTCTTCCTCTATGATAGAAAATTTTTGATTGATATTACGTCTGTGATTTTCTGAATTTTGACAACGTCATCGACATCGAATTCTACCTCTATGAATTCTATGAAAATTTTGATTGATATTACGCCAACTGACACTGATATCTAAGTCCGCAAGTTGTCAAACGAATATTGATCTGTGATGGCAAATCTTTCAATGACAAAGCTCGGACTTCATGACATTTCTATTTTTCTCTTGAGTAAATGAAAAAATGATCATATCTACAGAAGGGGAAAGCTACGACAATGAAATTTGAGAATGAGTAAGATAGATTCTAGCGTGACGATTTCTACAAGGAAATTTTGCAAGCTGCTTCTGTTTCAGCCTGCCTCAATAACATTCCAAGTATCAACTTGATCGGATGGATATTCTAGCAGTTATTGAGGAAACAAAATTTCAGATGCTCATAACTATTGAACCATCCGACGGATTTGGCCCACAACGAACTTGACTGGGAGATATCGGACAATTATTAATTTATTCCCTGAAAATAAGGAAACTCTAGCTGATTCCTTTGGATGCTAGGGGATAGATATACACAGCTGGCTGACTGGACAGACTCAATTTTCGCCACAGAATTCCTTCATCAAGGAGTCGAACTCAATCGATTGAGGACCATTTTCGGCCTGATATTTCAAAATTACAGACATTCAAGTAAAATGATAGGCACTCTGTTCGGGTGATCAAGAGCGCCAAAAAGCAAGGAATTAATTTTGAAAGTGCTGCCAAGATTTATAAAACTATTTGTAGACCCTTCTGAATATGCACAATATTTGAACTATATTATATGATTTCTGCAAATTATAGGCCAAGTACCAAAGGTCGAGATGGCCATTAAAGTACTTCTTCTCTCTCCTCGGCTGTTGAACCCTAAATCATTGCAAAAATGGTTTCCATTTTTTCCTTTACCATTTTCGGGTTCCAATATTGGCACCAATGATTGTGGTATTGTAATGTGAAATTTTGTGCTATGGATCATTTTAAAATTACTAGCTTATCTTTTATAGATTTTTCTTCTTAATACAGATGGTGCTTCATGCCATCTACTGTCTCAAAACTATCAATTACTGCTAAAAATAGTCGCTTTTCGGTAAATGATAAATACAAGACAGTTTTGAGATCTTTTATTCTTTGTAATCTATAGGTCTGGACGATTACAAGCATGCAAAGGGGGTTGAGCCATTTGTTTGATTTCATGAAAGAAAGCAAGATGACTCTTAGGTAATTACCCAGATAGTTTATGCTGCATATATAAAGTTAATCATTGATCAAATTCAGTGTGAAATCACATTCTGTTTGGTCACTTCTCTGGTCAAAGGCATCCATTGACGCATCAGAGGCTACACATGAGTCAGTGATCTATGAGCAAGTTTGGATAGGCGCATGGATCATTAAACAAGGCATTGAAGCGAAACGGCTTTTCCATACGAATGAAGCAGTGCTAAACAGAAGGAATTGTTCGGAAAAACGATTGTTTTGTTGATTGAATTTTCACTTCATGTCTTGTAGTATATTTGAGAGCTTATGCCTCATCAAGAATAATTTTGAAGATGTTATCAGTACTTTTTGACAGAAATTTATGGTGATTATTCTGTTGAGTGTCCTCTGGAAATGTATACCAAGTTGTTTTGCCACCTGCCTTTGATAAACAGCTATCTTTATATTCTCATATTTAGCATATTTGATGATCTTCATATTTGCAGTCGTTATAGGTAAAGATGCGGAAAATTCTATAAAAAATTTTTGGATTTTGGATCAATGTAATTTATTTGTTGAAACATAAACCCCTTATGGTGTATAATTCGTTCTAAGCAACATGATCAATGAGCGATAAAAGAATCACTGACTGGAATGAAACTTAGTGATATGTTAATAAAGATTTCTCATTTCTGAACTTTCGAAAAAGTTCCTGTTTTTGATCTTCCTAGAAAAGTCATGACAGTCTCTGAATCGCTAGAGAACGAGTCATGTAATGTACCAACAGCATGTGTTTCAGATGGAATATAGTTCCAAATCAGAGTTGTGTTAAAGTATTTGTGTTGCCAGTGCTCGTGAAAGCAATTCCAAGTGACTTTAGTGCCTCCAAGCACCGTGCCCGCGTATACTTTTCAAAGGCCATAGTGCTTAGTGCTTGTTTTTCGGAGCACTCTAGCAGCGAAAATCTTAGTGCTTAGTAATCTGCTAAGCACTAAGCCTTCTAAATCTCTTGAAGCAGGGCCAATATAAGCAGGTACGGCAATTTGCTGCCATAAAAATCTCTTGCCATGACAAATTCTACATGTTCCAGTGCCTACAAACCAGGCTGCTGTGAAGACTATGGACAAAGCTGGTAAAAAAACAAGGGCCAGTCTGTAGAACAAACACAAATGACCCTATAAAATAATTCTCATTTGAGCACAAGACAACTCTGCACAAATGTGATTACAGAAACACTTACTGCAGCATCCAACAACCTCAACTGCCTAGCTCTCAAACAACATGGCGGACTCCATACAACCACCCACAACAAACCTTTACTATCCAGTATATACCCAACCAAATCATTAAAACCAAGTACTGCTAAAACCCACTCACCACTGCGCCAACACCTCACTCAAATAAACTACTCTCTTTACTGCCACACCCAGTCCAAAACCCATTCCTAAAGTACATTACCTGCACCCAAACCATCACTCCAAACCCAAACACAAAGCAAACCTTTATTACCTATACTATAGATAATATATAAAGAATAATTATGTAAAGCTTATTTAATATAACAAGTATTTCTGAAGAGTTATAATGACTTCTCAAATCTTTTCTTTCAGAAACTCCTTCTTCATTTTTTTCATTAGATTGGTAGGACCAAGATATATCGGGCCTCTTGAAGAAACAGAATAGAAGTGATCGGGAATCTGGGAGATGGCCTTCGTGTAAAATGGAAATAATTTAACCTGATCCCTTTTCCAAAACGACGACTACCAAATAGGCTATCCTCGTGAATCTGCCCTCTGTCTATGCTTTAATACAGGAAAATATAAAAATATACACCTAATTTTTCTCGCATACTTTTTGGCGCGCTTATTCCAGTGGAATAGTAGGCCAGCAGTTTGCCTAAAAGTCTGGAAATATTTTAATATTGATAGGAAAATGGCTTTAATTGATGGCGGCTCTGACTTCCTGAAGCACAATGAGAGGCCAAACTTGACCATCTCTGGCCTCATGATCCTATGATCGTATACTTTGACACTTCCGAAGGAAAGGATCTAGAGTTTCATTTTTTCAGAAATAGGTCGAGTGTCTAAAGAGGTATTTGAGCTTAACATTAAACCAAATCCATCGAATACTTTAGCAGTTAATAACATTAATTTCTTGAATATCTATCCCATCAATTCGTAATTTATAGAATGTCTAGATAGCAAGTAAAAGGAAGAAGTGGTGCCAAATTTCGGAGAAAATCGTCAATGAGAGAAAATTTTAAAAATCCTCAAAAATGTTTCCTTTTCAATACACGATATCTCATAAGTTATCAGTCAGATCACAACACAATTTAGGTCATCTACGCAGGGTATAGGTCACTCAAATATTTTCAAATTTACATCAATATAAAGGTACAATCTCCAGAAGATATAAGAGTTTTCCTGAAAATTAAGTCACAGATAATATTTCTATCTATGAATTCACATCACATCAACTATAAATCTCTATGAGGGTGGTTTTTAATTTTATGACAAGTTATTATAATGAGTGAATATTGAGCTAGAAATGAATCCAATTTGTTGTGGGTCTATTTTTTATAACAAACATGTCTAAAATATTGTGTAGTGTATTGGTCATATTTGGTCACGCTATGAATTTTTATGACAAGAGGACTTATTTTTCCCAAATGTCTGTACTTTCTGGAATATCGAGCTGGAAAATGATCGCTATCGGTTGGATTTAATTTTAGATGAAGAAACGGTGGTCCAAATTGAAAATGTTTGGCTGAATATTCTCTCTCAAGAGACAGGAGATAGAGATTCCATATTAATAGAATTAGTTTATTATCCAAATATAAGTCAAGCAAGCGCTATTGGGCCAGACCTGTCTCATAGCTCAGCAATTATGAATCTGAAATCTGGTTATAATTGATGACACTCAACTACAAATAACTTATATGCAGTGTGGTAAAAAAAAAAAGGAAGAATGCCAGATCAAAGAATTTGCTGAACTGTAAGTTTACTCAACTTTAAATCCACTTAAGATATATGTTTATTGATTCTTTCACACTTTATTGTGTTGGCTTAATTTTGAATCGCACTCTTTTAAGTCTGAGAAAAAGACTTTAGAACAAGCGCGTAAAAGCTCCTGATCTCACGTCAGTGCTTTCTACATTTTTTTCAGTAATGTGTTCTCGCTTATAAAAATACTTTGGTCCTCTCGATTATTAATTCAATTTTATACATTGATTAGGAATGTTATCATTCAGATTCAAATCGACGAATAAGATTAACTAGTACCAGAATGTAAATTGCATGCATGGGTACTTCACAAAACAACAAAAATGGCTTTTGAGTTTTTCCTGTGTCTCGAAATCAGTAATTTTAGATATGTCATGAGTTTAAAGAGTTCTTTGGCTTCAATAAAGCAACATTATATAAAATAGTTCCTACTAGCAAGCGCTTAGTGCTTTAGTGCCTGAAATATTCACCCATACTTTTGCAAAAGTGCTCGGTAATCCGGAGCCTTCTGTGGAAAGTGGAAAGTTTAGAACTCGAGACTCAAAGCCCTTCTTCGAGTGTTTAGGGCTTAGTGCTCGAAGCACTTTTTTCGGTGCTTAGCACAGCTCTGTTCCAAATGTAAATGAATTTGAAGGAGCTGAAGAGGAAACTTCCTCTCATTATTAGTGCTGGCAACCATTTCTTATAATTCAATTGGGATGAATGTAGCATTGATATCACGCTTCTTCTAATCTTGGTACAATAAATTGGTATCTCAATCTTTACGATAAAACTTCAGGTCATCTGCAAAGAGTAGGCATTTACAGCAATTCCTCAGGTACTTGGCAAATCATTGATAAATATCCAAAACAGTAAGGGATCTAAGTTTGAGCCCCCTGAGCTACTCTCTTTGAATTAGCATGGAACTTCCCTGAACAGTTACCACCGTGTTTCACTCTGAATCTTCTGCTCTTAAAAGGGATGCGAAAAAATCTTGAAACGCCATCACCTGCCTTAAATTCATGATTTTTCTAAAGAGAATGTCGCATTGTCACTGTCAAATGCCGTCCGGCAAGATGCCGTAAATTATATTTGGCTTTCTTGAATTTTCTATTACATTGAAACTCCGCGACAAAACTTTCTAGTGGAAATGAGTCGCAGAGGATTTTTTTTAGTGAAGCTGCTGCTTGTTCACATCGCATATTTTAGCTCTGAAGATCCATCCACAACTCATGCAGATAACTTGCTCAAAACAACTTGGTAGCTGCGCATAGAACTGATGCAGTTCCTGCAGTTTTTTATTTCTATCTTCTTCCCAGACTTATGGATGGGCTTTACCAAAACTTCTTTGGTCAAGGTTGGGAAACGTGTTCAGCGCTTTCAAATTGAAAATGTAAATTAAAGACGTCTGAAGCCACTCAGCACATTCCCTTATGATATATGGTGGAATCTCCGTCAATATTCAATGATTATTTTGGTTTCAAATCTTTTCATGCTAAAAAGTCCCCAAGAGTCACCTCCGCCAAAAACAAAACCAGATAGTCCATCCATTAGTAAGACCAGTACGATACGTTGCAATCCCTGACTCTGAAGACATTCTCAAAATATTCACTGAAACATTGTGCACCCTGATTTCTGAAAGCTCCTAAATATTCAATTCAAACTGTGAAACGGATAATAAAATATGATGAATTCAATTTTTTACTCAATATGTCTATGTGATGAGCCCATCTGAGAGATATTCGTCAAATGTATACACTTCAAAAACTTTATACACTTGATCTGAACAATTGCTAGGATCACTTAAGGAACTTCTTCACGGTAGTATTTTTTCAAATATCTCTTGAATATGTACATTATATGTTCTTCTAAGGAAAGCATTTAAGATGTTTTGAGTTGATTACATCAAATTTTTCCTACCACTCGGCTACCTTGTTCACACAACATCGATTATTATCTGTAGGCTGTTACAGTTGAGTGGAAAAGCAATGCGGTAATTGTTATTAAAACTGTTTTTTTCTCCTCGTTCAAACACATAAGGTGATAAATAATTGAAGAAATGAGAAGAATATCAGTTTATCAGTCATGCCGAGATGACGTTTGGCTCCTGTGCAACTGGACCAAATCATACCGTTGATACAGGAAGGTTTGTCCCAGCGAGAAGTGTCCCGGCGATTGAATTTTTCTTGCAAAGTGTCGTGAGTCGGGTTTAAATAGGTTCATCCAAAAACGACCAGTAAAGCTTGGCGTCATGGGGGGAAGGTCTGGCAAAGCAATAAGCAACAGCTGCTCAAGATCGTTCTTTTGATCCTCAATGCCAAGAGAAATCCCACTTACCCGGCGTCGTGTGACTCAATAGATCACTGAGACGGTAACAAGAGTTCTAATTTCGAACCAGACTGGTAAGACGATGACTACATGTTCGTGGTTTGGAAGAGCACGTAGGAGGTTAATACCTCCCCTGTTCTGAATAGGGAACACCGGTTCATCGACGGCACGGGTTGAGGAGCATCGCAATTGGACAGTTGAAAAGATTGAGCCGATGTTTATTTACACGATGAGTTCTAGACTTTGCTTTGGTCACCCTGATGGACGTGTATTTTTGCTTGGAGTGGAAAGAGGTCGGAAGGTATGCAGAACAGTTTATGGTACCCACAACAGCTTTTGGCGGAGGTCCTATATGTGTTGAAATCATCGGCAAATACCAGGCAGTTAACATCCACCACATCAGCCAAATCATTGATGAAAATTATGAAGAGCAGTGGTCCAAGGTTACTGCCCTGCGGCACTCCCGAAGTACTCGAAAATACCACAGATCGCACACCGTTGAACTCAACATATTGCCGCCGGTCAGACAAGTAGGACTTAAAAAGGTTTATGAGATTGGAGCAAAAGCCAAATTGGGACAACTTCGTCAACAAAATTCCATGGTCCATTGAATCGAACGCTTTTGAAAAATCAGTGTTCAGGACATCGGCTTGGGATCTTCTCTCAATTATCTCAGAAACGAACTGTGCTTTGCTAAGGAGGTTGGTATCTGTTGAACGGTCTTTGACAAAACCGTACAGAAAAGGTTTTATTCGATTACAGACTAGAGGATATAACCGAGTGTAAAGGAGGATCTCAAATAATTAGAAATATCAAATTTACTCAGTGTTGCCATACTTTATGTCTTTTCGATTAGAATATTATTTATTCAAAAGGTTTGAGAAATCTCTTCTGTCTATGGATATCACCACTAAATACTATGGATGAAAGTAATCACTGAAAAATTTTTGGCTTACGTACACCTCAAAATCAAATTGTCATTTGCTAAATTGTCTAGCAACTTTTTCAATATCCGACCTAGAATAATATTCCACAATAATTAGAGAAAAAGATTTCTATCTATCACAAAGGTACAAGGTGCCCATAAAGGGTATCGTGTATTTGTTTTCGCGCAATATTCGAAACGAGCCGTCTAAATGGAGGTGGGAGGGGTTCGTGGCATCCGCCACTTTGTGGAGTTTTAGTCACGATAAAACAGTACTCAGGTACGCATCGCACATTTTGCGTACGAGCGTATTATCGTAATGGTTATTCAATAGTGACTGCTCAACGTCTCTATCGTGAGGAATATCGTACACCTAAGCGCCAAGCGACGATAATATTAGGAAATGGATCAGGATATTCGAGAATACAGGTGCGACAGTAAAAATTCAAAATTCTGGTAGTTCTCGTTTAGTTCGCAATGAAGGAACAATTGAAAAAGTTGAAGCGTCGGTTCGCCAAAATCTTTCAAATTTCAAAGAAAGACTTCAATTGGTTCAAGAATTGTAGGATGCGGACAATGCTAATCGGCTGCATTTTGTGAACGGAATGCTGCAGCGATTTAACTACTTTAACAACATACTGTTTATTTATGAAACAAATTTTCAAGGCTAATACCACTAGAGGTGAGAATTTTTTGAGAACACTCTTGTTTTTGGAAATTATGTTTTAAATTTCACGAAACAAAGTTATCCTTAAATACCACGAGCCGAAGGCTAGTGGGTACTTCCACTTCATCCGAATGATGAATTAGACAGAGATGTTGTTTCTTGGAGGACATTTTTTCATTCCTTATGGCTGTGATTATTTTTTGTGATGTTGTTGGTCCAGTTGGAGATACGGTTTCACTGACGCTGCAGAAGAATGGCCTGTTATCTTCATCAGCTGTTCCTCGCCAATCCCTGCTTTGGCTAATTGGCTGACAGCAGTAGCTCGATGCGAGTGGTTGGTTATCTTCGACTTGGTTGTGTTGATACAAATGAGTTCTGCCGATTCTTTTGTCCATTTAGCTTTCGTATTGGGACCGACTGAGGAGTTTTTGAACCATATTTCCAATTCTTATGTGGAGTAAGGAATAGTCTTTTAGTGGTTATGTTTGCAGTTCTTTTGGATACAAGTAGCTTATATAACCTCACCGGGCAAATATCTTCTTCAATATTGGGAGTCAGCCATTTCGTTTCCGCACATTTTTGGGCACCACCTTGTCTTATTTTAGAAAATATCGGATTGTAGGCAATTCGGCCCGTGGGATTACCATAGTTTTCAATTTCGAATTGGAAATGTGAAGTTAGGCATGATGAACCCTTTCCTCTGCGCCAAGCAAGCTCCAATGCAGCAACAAAATAAAATTTTCTGTTCAAACCGTCTGGATTATCTTCTTTACATAAGTCGACCATTTTTTGTGTTTCTCCAAAGACAGCGCCTTGCACTAACCTTTGTTTTCTCAGGGTCCACTTGCAAAATACGCCTCTTTGCATTTCGTGCATCCCGCGACGTTTCAAAATCCACGTCTGTGAATGGATCGAACCTAACGCCCCATTCGGAATAGAATTTTTCCTGCAGCTGTTTGGCAATATTATTCCAGAAGGTTTTACGACACTTTCCTTGTAGTCTGATCCATATATTTTCTTCATATTGAAAGCCCAGTCTAACATAATATTATTGAGGTCTGACAAACTTGTTTTTTCATTTACAAGGTATTCCCGGGCAGCACAGAATTTTTCAAATTGTTTCCAAATGTAGGATCTTGTCTTCAAGCGGCACACTTTCCTTCACACTTTCCTCAATTGAAGTAATATTACAATTCCCAAAACGTTCCATTTTCATCTACTTTATGGTAAAATACGAAAATAAACTGACAGAACTGCCAAATGTGCTGTAGAAGTTATCGCTAACAACTGCTTGTTTATCGTAACCATGACGACCGCTACTTCCACCAACGGCCAAAGCTATCCGGACGTATTAATATTCCTATGCAAATTAGGCATTTGATAAAAACAAATTTCTAAAAGTGAAAACACTGTGAGGTTGAGTGTTTTCAGATACAGTTCTATTGGTCCGTTTTCAAAAATTGAGCGATTTCATTGGACGATGTAGTATAGTGTTGAATGATCACTTGAATGATCATGTTAATAGGCAGAATTGTCGCTATTGGGTAGTGGAGAGTTCGCCACTTTTTGTGGCAGATGAATCTTTTAAGTTACTGTAAACAACACAAATAGCGGTATTATCTCAAAACGTTCTGACTACGTATAACCTCAAAAATGTCAAGCTTTACGACAAAGCTATCAGTTGGCAGATTGCAACACTAGGGTTGTCCGATTCCGAAATATAAAAGGTAACCCTCTTATTATCTTATATCTGCAGACTATTGATTGTGATTTTTCTCTCTCTGTATATGTATGTGAAAAGAAAAGGCATTATATCGCAATCAAAGTGTGTATGTCAAAAATTATTTTCAATGAAGCATCTGGTATCAAATATAAATTGTAATTATTGATCGTCATCCAAAAACAATAACAATTTCATAACTCCAGAAGCATCCATAATTTCAGCTACTCACTCTCGTTCAAGTCGTCGACGCGAACACATGTGCAGCAGTAATTTATATTTCTTAAACGTTTTGACGAGAAAATTACTGCAAATTACCGTGAACGCCGCGGACTTTAAGCTCTTCTTCAATACAGAAATGTCTCAATCTTGCGGCATTTCTACTTACAATTCTACAGTAGAAGAAGAGGTAGAACAAGTTCAAACTCCTGCAGAAGTCAATAGAGAAAGAAAGAGTAAATGAAGGACAGCTGCTAACGGGGAAAACACTAAGAAGAAAAACGACAATAGATCCCCAGAAATTAAATCAAACAACTTCAATTACCGATAAATATTCAATAATGAATACACAGAAAGAAAATAAACAAACAACATCTGCCCAGCATACAACAACAAATTCAACATTGAATAACTCGGTTTCCACACACATGGAAATTGATAAGGAAATTTGTATACAAACAACAATTCCTACTTCAACAATAAATATTCAACAACAGATATTGAAAACTAAAACTTATCCCACATTCTCAAATCGAATAACAATAAAACAACATTGAAACAAGCTCTCACTGAGCTTAAAAATTAAATGAAAATTAGTAGTTACAGGGAAACATATTCGCAGAAGATAATACACAACAAAAGAGAACCTCAACAGACATACTCAGTGGTTATAGCAAATATGGAAACGAGCATTAGTGGTGAAGATGTTAGTAAACATCTACAAACTCTCAATATTAAACATAGGTATTGCAAAAGAATAATTTCGAGATCTCTTGGAAAACCAACATGACTGGTAAGAATTAAAACAGGTGAAATTGAAGCATTTGAGACCCTCTTAAACAATGGATTTCTCTTTATGAATCAGCACTACTTGGCATATCCCAGCCATCTTTCCGTCCCCACTCCAATTCCATGCAACAACAAATGTTTACAATTCGACCACAAAACTGAATGTTGCAAGAATTCGCCAAAATGCTCTAAATGCCAAGGTCCACACAAAATGTCCCAATGCAAATCTAATAATGCTCCAAAATGCTTGTCATGTGGTGCTGAGGATTATTTAGCATGGTCAATTAAATGCCCAAAACACCCTTGAAAACCCACTCATTATAAGCCGCTCAACAGAAGAACCAGAGAAATAGAAGAAATCCACAAAAAACTAGTCGTATCCATGCACCAGTGACAATACATGATGAAATAATGAATACTTAAAATCGTAAAATAAATGATCCAAAGAACACTGAATGGAATGACCTTATATTCAAATTGAAAAAGAGGTTTATCAGTCAATTCAAAATAGATACAACAATTGGGTTTTCAGATAATATGTTTTATATACTTATGTTTGATTTGGAGAACCCTGAAGAACCATCCCCAAGAAAACCAATCAACAACGAAGTCAACAGGCAAATTCACATCGACAATTAGGATCCTCTACAATAAGATTAACAGTTATATACCAAAAAAACATCTTGTGAATAACTTTATTGAAGAAAATAACGTCACATGTGCCATATTTGTTGAGTCAAAAATCAACCTGTCACACTACGTTGATTATCGAAACTGGACAACAATAAAAAAAATAGGCTATAAAGAGCAAAATACCAGAGGAGAAAGTATAGTACAGTGCCATCCATCCTTGAAATGAACAAAAGAAAACACACTTTTCAATTCCGTTCAAAAATGAAAATTGCATTTCTTTCTTGTGTACTTCCATCCATGGTGTCCTATTGATGAGACAGTTTTCACGAAGGCTGCCCTGTATACAGGGTGTTCGGCACATGGACCGTCAAATTTTTTTGGGGCGTTGGTAGGGTCATTTGCTACCATTTCAGTCTTGGAACCTGGGTCCTTAGTATTACAGGTTACGGAGGTATGATTTTTTTTTATTAGGTTTTTCTAAATTACCCAAAATGTACCCTTCGAAGCCCCATAACTTTTT
Organism: Micraspis discolor; assembly: GCA_030674115.1. NCBI lineage: Eukaryota > Metazoa > Arthropoda > Insecta > Coleoptera > Coccinellidae > Micraspis > Micraspis discolor. The sequence continues at coordinate 11,461 of JARTUT010000494.1, read as the reverse complement.
TTGCGTGGGCTTTTACATCCATTTTTTTATTGTATTAAGTCTACATGAGTGTGTGAGTTACATATTAGAATCCTCCAATATGTATGTATTATACTTTGCTATCCCAGTATATCATATTTCCATGATACTAGGAATTCACCTAAATAGGAAGGGAGGTACTATGCTACCTAGAGACTAGTTCTCTGTTAGTTAAGGCATTATTGTTTCCATTGTTGTGACTTTAACATTGTCCGCTTTGTACAATAGTCAAAGAAACTTTTTAAAAATTAAAGTTTAGAATCACTGAACGTAAGTTGTGTTTGAAAAAAAACGTATTTATTGTTACAGATAACACCACAAAATTAACACGAGGGCCTTTTATTAAAAAAAAAATATGAAAGTATGAAAACATCTCCACTCCTATTGAAATTAAAAAAAAAGTTACAACTATTACAAACTTAGTTTTATTTTAAAATGTTCTTTGGTTTATAACGTTGCTAACCATATGCTATTTACGTAAGTCAATAAAAAAAAATAATACTGCAAATAAGGTTTTAGTCAGAAGAGTGAAGAAAGTCGCACCTAAATAAAAGTACGGATTTCGACACAACACAGCGAGCACGGAAATTTTACCTGCCCGTTTTAGACGCTTGTGAATTATTATTACTACGAGGGCCATTCAGAAACTAACCTCCGATTGGTCACAGTGCGGGTAGTGGGGGGGAGTAGCGCGCCATCTGTGCATTCACGCGCTCAGCAGGTCAGTCGGCATCAAGCCGTAGTCGAGTGAACATCGTACCTGCGCTAGTTTAGTTTTTGTGGCAGTTTGAAATGTGTGCTGCAATAGAAAATCCTGCCAAATGTGAGGTGCGTGCTTTTATAAGGTTTTTTACAGCCAAAGGATTCTCTGCAGCAGCTATTCATCGTGAGCTTTGTGCCGTGTACGGACCAAAATTTATGAGTGAAGGAGTTGTCCGTGAATGGGTACGTTAACGCCCGTCCTCACTCTGCTCGCAGAACAACAGCCCTTCTTGAGTCCTTCAAGATCTACATTACAGCCCAGATCTGGCGCCAAGCGATTATCACCTCTTCATGCATATGAAGAAATGGCTCGGGTCCCAGCGACGACGAAGAGCTCAAAGATGCGGTCACAGGCTGGCTCAAGGCATAAGCGGGTGATTTTTATGCAGAAGGAATTTCAAAGCTTGTGAAGAGATACGATAAGTGCCTCAATCGTTATGGAGACTATGTCAAAAAATAGTGCAAAGATGTAGTTGTAAGATGTATATATTGAAATATTTTTACTTAACTTGATGTATTATTTTCAATTAACCGGAGGTTAGTTTCTGAACGGCCCTCGTTTTTCTGTCCTTAGGTTGGATTGGGTTAGTCGCCGCAGACTTGACCTTACCGTCATTCGAGATTTAACTGTCTCTGCTGTTGGAAGTGTCTGTGCCGCGTTGTTCAGTTTTTTAAATTTGTATTTTTTGTTTTTGTTACTTTTATTGACTTTTTGCTACTGTTGTTTTGATTTTGGTTGTTGAAATGCCTAATTTCGCCAACGCTGAGTATGCTGATATGGTGATGCCATATGGCAAGGCCGATGGTGTTGCTCGTACAGCTCAAAGAATTTATCAAGCTAAATTTCCTGATCGAAGATTACCCCACCACTTAAACTTAAATTTTCAAGAGCCTCGGGTCAATGTGAGGCAACACCATGTAGCAGTTGACGATCAAATACTTCAAGCCTTTGAAGAAGATCCAACTACAAGCATTCATGTCGTTGCTCAAAGACTCAACTTAACGATTTGGAAAGTTTGGTCAGTTCTTCGGGATAAAAATCAACACGCTTTTCATTACACCCCGGTACAAGGTAAATAAACTTTTTTATTGATAAATTTGTCCTTTTGACTGCGAAAAAATTGTCACAGACTAATTAATTTTATTAATTGTTACAGGTCTTCATGAAGGCGATCCTGCCAGACGGTTGGAATTCTGTAGATTTTTGCTGCACACAGATGTCGATGACAACTTGTTTCTAAAACGAATTTTGTAGACAGACGAATCATGTTTTAACCGAGAAGAAATAACAAATCTGCACATTATTATAGGAGATTTGAACGCTAGTACAACTGCGAAGAAAAGACAGTAAGAGAACTTATTGAGAGGTGGACAGTTCAGTAAAGCTTACAAAGAACCAACATTTTTAATTAATGGTGGATCTGATAGTACACCTGACTTGATGCTCTATACTACAAACATAAAAGGAAATATATCTAAAATATCCCCCTGTATATAATAAAATTGATAAAATATAAGAGAAAATTATACAGGGAATACTACCAGAATGAAGATGAAATTTTCAAAAGAGACATAAACAGATACAATGAGATATCCAGAATAAGATACAACGGTATAGAGAAAGTAAGTGGATTGAGGCATGCAATAGAATAAATTAATAGAACGGGAGAAAATTTTATCAAGAAGTGAATAAACTCTCTAAGTATAGATATCATCAGGAAAAACCATCTTTAGTAATGAATAATATAGAGTATAAGACAGATGAAGAGAAAGTTGAGGTATTTGCTAATTACTACAAGAACATGTTCAATTTCAATGAAGATAACAACTATGATAACTTATGAGAAGCACAAAAAATAAACGCTTGGTATGATCGATACCTTCATGATTACAACGGCCCAGGAAGAATTTACACAATAGACGAAACACTTCATAATAGCAAAAATAGCTATCCTAGAAAGGATAATATTCCATGGCTAAAAATAAAAAAATTGAGTGAAGCGACACATAAACTGTTTATTTTCAGCAATATGGAAAACAAGTTTCATAATAAATGTGCCGAAGACAAAAACAAATAACAATAAAATTGAAAATTATAGGTCCATCACTATGCTACCAGTTTTAGCAAAATTGTATAAAAAAATAATAAAAAAACTTCTATTAACACATATAGAAAGTTGTATTCCAAAATTTCAATTTGGTTTTCAGAAAAAAAGATCCACTACGCACCCTTTAACAATATTGGTGTCTAATACACAAAACGCAGCCTTGAAGAATTATAAAACTACGACACTGAGTTTGGATATACAGAAAGCTTTTGATAGCATATGACATAGAGGGTTACTTTATAAATTATACAGAAAAAAATTCACCCTGCAACTTATAAGAATATGCCAGCCATTCCTGACTAATAGATTGCTTGCTGTCAAAATTGGGTCATGTACGTCTGGGTATTTCCAACCAGAACAAGGAACACCTCAAGGAAGTCCACTCTCAACACTACATTTCAACTTTTTCTACCATGATATGGTAAATATAGCTCACCCAAATACATACAATATGCAGACGATACAATAATTATAGCTCACGAGAAATCAATTAAAGGGTGCATCAAAAATATGCAAAAACTAACCGACAAGATATGTCTATGGTTCCAAGAATGGAGAACGAAGTTCAATGCAAGCAAATCCCGTCTCATGATCTTTCATCATAGAATAACCCCAACATCATCATCTATATATATTAGCGGAGTTAACATCGGACCAACACGCTCAATTAAATACCTGGGAGTACAAATTGATAATAAACTTAACTTTAACTTGCAGACGAAGACAGTTAAAAACAAAACAATCTCTAGGGCCAAATATTTTGCCAAACTTATACAAAAAAATCAAATTTAGAAAGCACTGACGTGAGGTCAGATTGCTTTGGCGCTCTTGTTGAGCTACTTGCGAGTAAATATTCAAACCTTAACAAATCTATAAGCTCTCTGATCGGGTGAACAATAGTCTTTTTCCGTACTATGGGACAATGTGATGCAAATATGAACGCCTAATTAATAAACAAACCTTTATCTCAATTTGAAAATAACTACTCATAATTTTCACCAAATTTTGTTCTATGCTTCTCCTAAAAACTTACGTCATTGCTTTTCTGAGTTTTGACAAAGCCATCAAATTCTTCCTCTATGATAGAAAATTTTTTGATTGATATTACGTCTGTGATTTTCTGAATTTTGACAACGTCATCGACATCGAATTCTACCTCTATGAATTCTATGAAAATTTTGATTGATATTACGCCAACTGACACTGATATCTAAGTCCGCAAGTTGTCAAACGAATATTGATCTGTGATGGCAAATCTTTCAATGACAAAGCTCGGACTTCATGACATTTCTATTTTTCTCTTGAGTAAATGAAAAAATGATCATATCTACAGAAGGGGAAAGCTACGACAATGAAATTTGAGAATGAGTAAGATAGATTCTAGCGTGACGATTTCTGCGAAATTTTGCAAGCCGTTTCGTTTCAGCCTGCCTCAATAACATTCCAAGTATCAACTTGATCGGATGGATATTCTAGTAGTTATTGAGGAAACAAAATTTCAGATGCTCATAACTATTGAACCATCCGACGGATTTGGCCCAATAACGAACTTGACCGAGATATTTGGACAATTAACCTATTCTGAAAATATGAAAACTCTAGCTGATTCCTTTTGGATGCTAGAGAGGATACAGCCAGCCGGCCGACCGGACAGACTCAACTTTCGCCACGAATTCTTCATCAAGGAGTCGAACCCAATCGATTGAGACCATTTTCGGCTCGATATTTCAAAATTACAGACATTCGGGCAAAATGATAGGCACTCTGTTCGGGTGAACAAGAGCGCCAAAAAGCAAGGAATTAATTTGAAAAGTGCCGCCAAGATTTATAAAACTATTTGTAGACCCCTTCTGGAATATGCACAATATTTGAACTATATTATATGATTTCTGTAAATTATAGGCTGAAGGACCAAAGGTCGATGGCCATTAAAGTACTCTTTCTCTCTCTCTCCTCGGCTGTTGAACCCCAACCATTATAAAAATGGTTTCCATTTTTTCCTACCATTTCAGGTTCCATTATTGGCACCAATGATTGTAGCATTGCAATGTGAAATTTTTTTTGCTATGGATCATTTTAAAATTACCGCTATCTTTTACAGATTTTTCTTCTTAATACAGATGCAGTTTCGGGCCATCTACTGTCTCAAAACTATCAATTACTGCTAAAAATAGTCGCTTTTCGGTAATGACAATACAAGACAGTTTTGCATCTTTATTCTTTGTAATCTATAGGTTCAACGATTACAAGCGCGCAAAAGGGGTTGTTTACTTGTTTGATTTCCGAAAGCAAGATGACTCCTTAGGTAACTGACCAGATAGCTTATGCCGCATATATAAAGTTAATCATTGATCAAATTCAGTGTGAAATCACATTCTGCTTCGTCACTTCTCTGGTCAAAGGCATCCATTGACGCATCAGAGGCGCTACACATGAGTCAGTGATTTGCGAGCAAGTCGGGATAGGGAAAAAAGGATCATTAAACAAGGTATTGAAGCGTGAAACGGCCTTTCCATACGAATGCGGAAGTGCTAAACAGAAGGAATTGTTCGGAAAAACGATTGTTTGCTGATTGAATTTTCATTTCGTCGTCTTGTAGTATATTTGAGAGTTTACGTTTCATCATGAATAATTTTGAAGATGTTATCAGTAATTTTTGAGCGAAATTTATGGTGATTATTCCGAGTGTCCGCTGGAAATGTATACCAAGTTGTTTTGCCACCATTTTGATAAACAGTTATCTTTACATCTTCATATTTAGCATATTTGACATCTTCATATTTGGCAGTCGTTAGGTAAAGACGCGGAAAATTCTATATAAAAATTTTGGATTTTGGATCAACGTAATTATTTGTTGAAACATAAACCCTTATGGTATAATTCGTTCTACAACATGATCACGAGCGATAAAGAACTACTGACTGAATGAAACTCTTATGATATGTTAATAAAGATTTCATTTCTGAACCTTCGAAAAAGTTCCTGTTTTTGATCTTCCTAGAAAAGTCAGGACAGTTCTGAATCGCTAGAGAACGAGTCATGTACGTACCAACAGCATGTTTTTCAGATGGAATATAGTTCCAAATCAGAGCTGTGCCAAAGCATTGTGCTTAGTGCTCGTGAAAGCACTCTAAGCACTTTAGTGCTTCCAAGCACTGTGCTCGCGAGCACTTTTCAAAGGCTAGTGCTTAGTGCTTGTTTTTCGGAGCACTCTAGCGAAAATCTTAGTGCTTAGTAATCCGCTAAGCACTAAGCCTTTCCGAATTCTTGAAGTAGGGTCAATATAAGCAGGTACGGTACTTTGCTTATAAAAAAATCTTTACAGGACAAATTCTACAAGTCTGGCGTTTACAAACTAGGTTGTGAAGATTGCGATGCCGTAAAAACAGGCTGTCTAGAATAAATGCGAAGGACTTTGAGAAATAATTCTGTTTAGGTACAGACACCCTGTATAGGTCAGACTGGCAGAACATTTTATCAGAGATTCAACACCAACTGTTTAGTTTCAAACAATATGGCGGACCTATACAATTCACCCATAATAAATTTTATTATTCAGAGAGGCCCAACCAACCATTAAAATTGTGCATTTATGAAACCTACCTGCCACGTGCCACACTATTTAAAGAACCATTTCTTTTTGACACAATCAGTTCAAAATTTGCTCTGAAGATAATACTGTGTATCGAAACGATTACTTCAATGAATAGTGTAAATTGAAAAATTTTATTTTATATATATAAATAATATATAAAGAATAATTAAGGTAAGTTTTATTTAACATAACAAGTATTTCTGAAGAGTTGAATGACTTCCAAAATCTTTTCTTGCAGAAACTCCTTCTTCATTTTTTCATTAGATTGCAGACTAAGAGATATCGGGCTCCTTGAAGAAATGAATAGAAGTGATCGAATTCGGGAGATGGCCCTTCGTGTAAATGAAACAATTTTAACCTGATCCCTTTTCCAAAAACGACTACCAAATAGGCTGTCCCCGTGAATCGCCCTGTCTATGCTTAATAAGGAAAATATAAAAATATACACCTAATTTTTTTCAGTACCTTTTGGCGCGCTTATTCCTAGTGGAACAGCGTGCTATCGTTTTGCCCAAAAGTCTGAAATTTTCGAATATCGAGCCGAAAATGGCCTCAATCGATTGGGTTTGACTTCCTGATGAAGAATTCGAGGTCAAACTTGAGTATGTCCGGCCCGCCGGCCCTCCGGCCGTATACTCTCTATCTTCCGAAGGAAGGGACCTAGAGTTTCCATTTTTTCAGAATAGGTCGAGTGTCCAAATATATCGGTCAAATATTGGGCCAAATCCATCGAATATTTTAGCAGTTAATAACATTAATTTCTTGAATATTCATCCTATCAATTCGTAACTTAGAGAATGTCTAGATAGCGTTAAAAGGAAGAAGTGTGCCAAATTTCGAGAAAATCGTCACGAGAGAAAATTTTTTAAAAATCCTCAAAATGTTTTTTTTCAATACACGATATCTCATAAGTTATTCGTCAGATCACAACAATTTAGGGCATTTATGCAGGGTATAGGTACCTAAAATATTTTAAAATTTCATCATCATAGCGTACAATCTCCAGAAGATATAAGAGTTTTCCTGAAAATGAAGTCACAGATAATATTTCTATCTATGAATTCACATCACATCAACTATAAATCTCTATGAGGGTGGTTTTAATTTTATGACAAGTTGTCATAATGAGTGAATATTGAGCCGAAAATGAAACTAATTCTGTGGGTTCATTTTTATGACAAACATGTCTAAAATACTGGTGTGTGCAGTTGTCATATTTTGTCATTATGAATTTTGCGACAAGAGGACTATTTTTTTCCCAAATGTCTGTAATTTCTGAATATCGAGCTGAAAATGATCGCCATCGGTTGGATTTGACTCGTGATGAAGAAACGGTGGTCCAATTTGAAAATGTTTGGCTGAATATTCTCTTCCGAAAGAGATGAGATAGAGATTCCATATTAATAGAATTAGTTTATTATCCAAATATAAGTCAAGTTAGTTATTGGGCCAGACCTGTCCTATAGCTCAGCAATTATGAATCTGAAATTCGGTTATAATTGATGACACTCAACTACAACAACTTATATATGGTATAGAAATGTGGAAAGAATGCCAGATCGAAGAATTTGCTGAACTGTAAGTTCACTCAACTTTAACCATTTAAGATATATGTTTATTGATTCTTTCACACTCATTGTGCTGGCTAATTTTGAATCGCACTCTTTTTAAGTCTGAGAAAAGACTTTAGAACAAGCGCGTAAAGCTCCTGATCTCACGTCAGTGCTTTCCACATTTTTTCAGTAATGTGTTCTCGCTTATAAAATAATTGGTCCTCGATTATTAATTCAATTTTATGCATTGATTAGGAACAGCCATTCAGATTCAAATCGACGAATAAGATTAACTAGTACCAGAATGTAAATTGAATGCATGCGTTTCACAAAACAAATAAAATGGCTTTTGAGTTTTTCCCAGTCTCGAAATCATAATTTTAGATATGTCGATGAAGCTAAAGAGTTCTCATTTCAATCAAACAACATTACATAAAATAGTTCCCACTAAAGTGCTTAGTGCTTAGTGCTCGAAATATTCAATTACTTTTGCAAAAGTGCTCGGTAATCCGGAGCCTTCTGTGGAAAGCGGTGCTTAGAACTCGAGACTCGAAAGTCTTTTTTTTCGAGTGCTTAGGCTTAGTGCTCGAAGCACTTTTTTTCGGTGCTTAGCACAGCTCTGTTCCAAATGCAAATGAATTTGAAGGAGCTGAGGAAACCTCCCCATTATTGAAGGGCAAATCATTTCTTATACTCCACTGATGAATGGCATTGATATCAGCTTGAACTTTGGCACAATAAATTACATCTCAATCTTACGATAAAACTTCAGGTCATCAGCAAAGAGTAGGCATTTACAGTACCTCAGGTACTCTGGCAAATCATTGATAAATATCAAAAACAGTAAGGGACCCAAGTTTGAGCCCTGAGGTACTCTCGAATTAGCATGGAACTTCCCTGAACAGTTACCACTGTGTTTCACTCTGAATCTTCTGCCTCTTAAAAAGGATGCGAAAAATCTGAAAACGCCACCACCTGCTCTAAATTCACAGATTTTCCTAAAGAGAATGTCGTGATTGTCACTGTCAAATGCCGTCCGGAAGACGCTGTAAATTATATCGGCTTGGGAATTTTCCATTATACTGGAAACCTCATGACAAAACTCTAGTAAGTTTGTCGCAGAGGATTTTTTTGGGGTGAAGCCATGCTGTTCATCGCATATTTTGTTCTGAACATCCATCCACAACTTGGCGCAGATAACTTGCTCAAACAACTTGGCAGCTGCGTATAGAACTGATACAGTTCTACAGTTTTTATTTCTACTTTCTTCCCAGACTTATGGATGGGCTTTACCAAACTTCTTTAAACAAGGTTGGGAACGTATTCAGCGCTAAATTGAAAATGTAAATTAAAGACGTCTGAAGCTACTCAGCACATTCCTTTATGATATATGGTGGAACTCTGTCAATATCTGCTGATTATTTTGGTTTCAAATCTTTCATTGCCATAAAAAGTCCCCACAGTCACCTCCGCCAAAACAAAACCAGATAGTCCATCCATTAGTAGACCAGTACGATACGTTGCAACTTCGACTCTGAAGACATTCTCAAAATATTCACCGAAACATTGTGCAATCTCTGATTTCGGAAAGCTCCTACCGTCCAATTCAAACTGTGAAACGGATAATAAAATATGATGAATTCAATTTTTTACTCAATATGTCTATGTGATGAGCCCATCTGAGATATTCGTCAATGTATACACTTCAAAACTTTATACACTGATCAACAATTGCTAGGGATCACTTATGAACTTCTCTTCATTTGTATTTTTTCAAATTATCTCTTGAATATGTACATTATATGTTCTCTAAGGAAAGATTAAGATGTTTTGAGTTGATTACATCAAATTTTTCCTCACTTCATCGGCTCTTGTTCACAACATCGATTATTATCTGTAGGCTGTTACAGTTGGAGTGAAAAGCAATGTGGTAATTGTTATTAAATCTGTTTTTCTCTCGTTCAAACACATAAGGTGACAATAATTGAAGAAATGAGAAGAATATCAGTTTATCAGTCATGCCGAGATGACGTTTGGCTCTGTGCAACTGGACCAAATCATACTGTTGATACAGGAAGGTTTGTCCCAGCGAGAAGTGTCCCGGCGATTGAATTTTTCGCAAAGTGTCGTGAGTCGGGTTTGGAATAGGTTCATCCAAAACGGCTCAGTAGCTTATGTTCATGGGGAAGGTCGGCAGCGCAATACAACAGCTGCCCAAGATCGTCTTTTGATCCTCAATGCTAAGAGAAATCCCACTTACCCGGCGTCGCGACTCAATAGATCACTGAGATTTGCAACAAGAGTTCTAATTTCGAACCAGACTGTAAGACGATGACTACATGTTCGTGGTTTGAGAGCACGTAGGAGGTTAATACCTCCCCGTTTGAATAGGGAACACCGGGTTCATCGACGGCAATGGGCTGAGGAGCATCGCAATTGGACAGTTGAAGATTGGAGCCGATGTTTATTTACGGATGAGTCTAGATTTCGTTTGGTCAACTCCGATGGACGTATTTTTGCTTGGAGGGAAAGAGGTCGAAGGTATGCAGAACAGTTTATGGTACCCACAACAGCTTTTGGCGGAGGTCCTATATGTGTATGGGAAGGCATTTGTTTGAACCAACGCACAGAGTTGGTTGTTCTGCAGAACACCACAATGACCAGCCAGAGTTATTACGATATGATTATTGAACCCATAATTATTCCGTTTGCGGCTGCCTTGGGCGAAAATTTCATTTCAATTGACGATAATGCCCGTCCACACCGTAGTCGTCTGGTTGATGAAGCTCTAGAAACTCATGCTATTGATAGGATGTACTGGCCAGCTCGCTCTCCAGACATGAATTGCATCGAACATGTCTGGTCTGAAATGTCTCGACAATTGTCAACCTTAGAACAACCGATCAATAACCTGGAGGACCTTTCTAACGCTTTACTGGATATTTTGACGAATTTGCCCCCAAATTTTATAAATCGTTTGATTGAAAGTATGCCTGGTAGGGTAGAATGCTTGAGACGAGCTCGTGGGGGACCAACTAGGTACTAGCTTAACCGAAACTTCAGCCTTCTTGAGGTTTCATCATGAAATTTTTATGTTATTCTAACACAGAATTTTGAATGTTCATAATAAAGTCTTTTTTCGGCAACCGTCCGGGAAGTACCCACTTTCCGGACGCTTTTTCTTTGAGAAAGAAGCCTTTCCCGGCCTAGTCCGGGAAGTACGTACTTCCCGGACTAGGCCGGGAAGAATCACGTCGTTTTGATCATAGTAAATATGAAAATCTTGGTAGGTATATTTTTGATAAATGAAGTTACCATAGCACTGAGAAACGGCTGACAGTTCATATAAAATTAGTTGTCAAGAATTTGCATGTTTTCTGATCGCAATCCCAATCCGCATTAAAATATGGAAAGCAGCAGTGATA